>WUAM01000307.1:806882-821118 GCA_024336885.1 Actenoides hombroni
AAAAAAAAGAAAAAAGACAGGAATTTAATTAAATTGGATTTAATGGTTCAAGCAGAACTGAAACCAAACAAAAGAAAAAGAATAGGTTTTCCTCCAGAAACAACAAAGAGACAAAACAAAATTAAAAAAAACAACAACAACCCCCTAAAAAAAATAATCATTTTCCCAGGTCTGCCTTTAAGTTTCATCTCAGAAATGCTACCACATTGTGTCTGAACTCTGAACAAAACTATGCTGTGCTCTGGTTCTGAACCATATGGTCTCAGCAACTGCTTTGGTTCCTGAGCACGGTGTACTGCGAATTCCCCGCTGGAATGGTGGCATGATTTCCCACCTAGGAATGTCATTCAGTGATTTCAAAACCTTGTTAGGTACAATATCATTAACAGGAGAAATAGCATGAATCAACATCATTAAAGTGAACCTTGTGAGCAGAGTTCCAGAGGGGCTTGTTTTGCAGAAGCTGAATTTCCAGCAAAACACACACTGCATCCTTAATATACATCAAGCAATGTAAAGATAAAAATAATAAAGAAATGTTTGTATGTTTTAAGTTTAGTGTAACCATATTAAAAATACATTGCATAGAGCTATTAATTATAAAAAGCCAGTAATACATGACATCAGGTTTTCTCATCTCCATTAATTTTTATGGAAAATGTTAGCAATTTTTCTATTGCATAGTGTTTTCATTACAAAGTCAAAGAGCCATGATTGGCTTATTACTGCAGGAAAATGCAGCATTTGTCTCTGTGATTGCCATAACACTGAGAGATGTCAAAGATGTATGAACATAATACTACTGCTTACTAATGTCCATCTCAAACATTAATTGAATGACTGCAATTTCTTTCTCCTTGTAGTTCCTGAAATTACAAGTGTGAAAACCACCGAGTACATGAAATAAGAAAGAACAATATCTGTGAAAATCAGTTTGTTGATTTAGCTGTCCTTTGGCCGCAGATGCTGTAAATGGAAAAATCTGTACTGTAAGTGCTGTTTGAGTCTCAGCTACAGGAAGAAAAAAATTACCAAAGCCTTTTTTTGGTAAGAGAGAGCTTACTGAGGTGATTTTTGTAGCACCTAGGGCCCTGGCAGAGAGATATCAGCAATCATTTCTGCCAATACTGTTTCTGATATTGGTTATAGAGCACACTGGCTGTGCTCAAGCATTTGTAATATTTGGTACATTTCACTTTAAGTGTTTCATATTTCTTCAGTCATTTATGTGATGAGCATGCTCTAGCATAACATGACTCATTTTTTTTCTCATTATTTTTTCTTTAATTTAGTGCTTATGTAGCACATCAGACATGGCAGTGACAAAATCCAGCAATGCCTCCATGCAGAACCATGACACAGCAGGACTAGATTTCAGCTAGGAATGGGTACAGATAGTATCACCCTGAAAGGAAAGATTGGTTTGATTTTCTTTCTTCTCCTTTAAATCCACACTCACCTGCATACTGGGGTGATGGAGTGAGGGTTCCCATGACAAATACAGCTTCACAGGTGATCACGACAGCATATTTCTGACTGCAGTCCCAGGACCAGATGTATGTGTGTTTGAAATCATGCACCACAGTCATTATATGTCTTGCTTTTATCAAGAAATGCTGGCATATTTCTGTAATTTGACTCAATAATTTCTTTTCAAAATTCTCTACCTTCCTGTAGTGCTCGAATTCCTTCTGCAGACAGGCTGATATTTTATGTGGCTTGGTCATTTATTTGTTTTTCACTGTCATGCCCATTTTAAAATGGCCCTTATTAGTTTTGCATTTGTTGTGAAGTTGGGATTCCTTTTTAACTCACTTCATGGTGCTATCATTTTGCAAGTATATTTTCTCCAATTCATGTAGTCACTGTTTCCTTTGTTTCCTCGTGCTTAATATTCTATGTGTGGATATTATCAGTGGTGCAATCATGCGCCAGTCAAGCACTACAGTTAGGACATAGATAGATGTCAGTCATTTAAATTGAATATCTATCTATAGAAAATGACAACTGATGAAGAATGCAAATAAAGTGGATGATATCCAAAGAAGTGAAGACAAACTTGAGTCAAGACTACCAGTGTTTTGAAATTATTTCAATGACGAAAGATGAACTGTGAAATAGAAAAAACAAAGTGTGCATGTGTATGTGTTTCAAGTTATGCTCATTTCCTATGTATATGTATATATATATATGATATTTAAAAGAGAGAGTACAATATTCCTGAATTACAATAAAATGTTTATATCGTTGTGTAGAATAAATATAATAAATACCTCCTAAGTCTGGATGGTTCAGACTTTTCTGCTGAAATGCTGGTAGGCTTAAAATCAGCAATATTAACACAGGTAATGGATTTCATGCTGTGCTCTGGGACATCAGGAAGAGCTACTTATAACTCCGACTGGTTGAAAGGAAGATAAAGATTTTTATTTTCTAAATAGCAATCCCTGCCTTCAATGAAGTAGGATATCCACCTTCAGTTGAAAAGAAAGTGCCAAAATCTGCCAGATATGGGGAAAGGTGATTTCAATGGGAATTGCTCAGATTTGAGGGAGGAAGGATTAGAATCTGACCACAATTTACACAAAATATTTGATTTTAAAGTAGCTGCTGGAGATTAATTGATAACTCAGCAACTGCTTTATCAACACCACGTAGCCTGCTTTTAAACCTATACTTTCTTTTTTATCTGTCTTACTCTGAGTCTGTGATTTGCTTTGCATTACCTATCTGTCCTTAAGATTTGAGTTGCTTCTTAGGTCAGTACAAATCTGACTTTTCAAATGTCAAAGGTTTAAAATTTTCAAAGGTCAACAATCATTTCCTGAATCCCTTTCTAAATTTCAAATAAAGTTCCTTGAAGTCAGAGGTGTCAAATATTATTCCCTCTTATAGGAGAATCACTTGGAAGGAGGAAAGTTCTTGGCAGGAATCTTTTGGAGGAAGGAAAATTTTATCAGAGTACAAGAACAAAGCTGTCAACATAAGGGTAGATAATTTAATCACATATGCAGTTGCACAACAAAGTAAAGATCTTTAAAACAGTAGGCAACACTGCACAAGATTTAAAATGTCTCCTACAACTTTAAATATTTGGATTATATTTGATACAAAGGCAGAACTCCTTCAAGGAAGTGTAAAAATTGCTTGCAGATGGTAAAGTCTGTAGCTGTAAAATTTAGACAGGAAAAGCCTGCCCCATTTAATTCTTGGCATGTCTTTTGTAGTCAGTCCCAACTCTCCGCAGAAAACCAAGAGCTTTGATTTTCCAGAGCAACAGATTGTCTTAAATCTGTGTTGGTTTGAGACTATCCAGAAAATAATCTATTTCACTAGCTATAGGGTGTCTCTGTGTTCTTGGTTTCTTCTAAGGCTCCTTCCTTTCTGGTGAAATCACTATAAGCAGAATTTGAGGGGACTCAGATATTGGGTAGTTTTCAGCTCATCTACAAGAGCCCTGGGCTCAGAGAAAAGCAGAAAGCTAAAGGCAGAACTATGGCCAGATCAATCAGGAACAGGCTTAGGTAAACCAGTTCCAGGAAATCAATCTTTTGGGGCCTATCACTATTTCATGTTGTTTGAAGCAGAGCTGGCTTATCCAAAAGCTTTAATTGTAGTGACAAGTGAAAATAGCAGTAGATGAATCAATACAAACCCTACTCTGTATTCTGTGCAAAAGTGTCTTTTACTAGTTTGGAGAGTGTAGAAGGAAGCAGTCTTCAGCCTGTAAGTAATTATTGTGACAGTTCTTGTTTACTATTTTCATTTCTCAGCTTTTTATTCAAACCTATTTTATAGCCTTATAAAGTTTGATAAAACAGTATTCAGTGTTTTAAATATTGATCAGCATGTTTATAGGGAAATTACTATGCTTTCTGCTTGAACAGCAAGAAGTAATAAATCAAGCATTAAAAAAAAAAGTTTACATGATAAGAATCCCATTTTATTTTATAATCTATAATCCATTTATTTTCTACAATTAATTTGCCTAAATGTGCCCAGTATTTTTATCATTTATCTACAGTTCTACTAGACCCTGATTCAAATTATTTATATATTTTAGTGGATAAGCAAAGTAACAGTAGCAATTATTAAATTTTAGTCTGATTGAAAACAGAGATGAGAAGAGCTCTGCCTGGTTAAGTAAAATTCAGGCCTGATAAAACTCAGAGAAAATGGACTGGACATATTTAGCCTCGTAACTGATGTCAGGACAGACTTCATTTTTGTTAAAGCCTTATTCCTGTTAGTCTCATCCCACAGCTTTGTTCTAAATTCTAGTTCATGTCTGAAGTTCATTGAGAAAACGTTACTCATCCACCAAAAAAAATAAATTGAGTACTGTTGACATGTTCTATTTCTTCCTTCACAGTAAAGGATGGGTGAAAAGGTATTCAGAGTCACTGAAATACAGTATTACATCAGTGTTTTTCTCCAAGTACATGTGGCTTAAATATACATTGTTTTACTTGGCTGCAATTTGCCTTTAACTGAAGAAGCTTCTTTCAAGAATGTAAGGGATGTGTTTGACTCTTCATTTAAACCAAATAAGTTTCACAAATATTTTCTTCACTTGAAGCAGTATTTTTCAACCTTGGCTTTACTATCAGCTCCAAAGAAGCAATGTGGGAATTACCCATCTGCAATATCACTGCTGCACATCGAAGTCCCTAGAGACAGAATTCAATGTGTAAGCTGGAGTAACCATTTTCTCATTACCTTTGTTGATCCTTAAATTCTGAACTTTCAGTGTAAATGAATGCTACTAGTAAGGTCACTGCTTTATTAAATAGTTCAGTGATGTGATCTAAGCTTTCACACAATCCAGGGCTAACTACACGAAGAATATGGTAAGATGTCCTCTGCACATACATTAGACTTTTTAAATACCTGTGGTATTGACTATTTAAAGCAATAAACTAGCACTATCTATAAGCAATGTAAGCTATGGACAAAAAAAATTAAACCCTTCTGAAAGACTTTTACTGCAAGTTTGTTCAAACAAAAAAAGTCAGTTTAGGGAGACTGGTGCAAAATATTTTACTAACCTTGTTTAAAACTGTTTAAATTTAGGATTTCACTACTCTTCTAGGAATTTTCTTTCACATATAAAAATCATATCAGTTGGCTCATTTGCACTTTACAAAGCTTTCTCTGCTCTACTAATACATACTGTAAATAATTTAGGGCAACACTGGATATATAGACTTGTGTGTTTTCCCCTTGGAAACTAATAAGCTATTTTTCTTAACTTACTCTCTCCTGATTGCAGATATGTTGGTTGTATTATGCAATCAATATTCCAAATGAAATCAAAAAGAAAGCAAACCCAGCAATTTTAAATATGTAAGCAAAATTGAAGATAGACATATCATTTGTCTTTCAACTCACAGTTTGGACAAGCCATTTAGGTGAATTTAACATCTTTGAAGTCCTCACAACATTGTTACACACTTTTTGCAGACTCATAAAGCTAAAAGGGACCAGAGAAGATTTTCTGGACTGATCTACGTATCAGTAGCTGTTGTACTACAGTGAAGTCTGGCAATGCATCACCTGTGCTGGATACTGCAGCCAGTTCTGAGCAACATTCCTCTCCTGATATCTAGAGACAGCAGTTCTTCCTCTCTTCACCACTTTGTTCCACTGGTTAACCACCCTGACTATTAAAAATGAGTAGCTTATTCCTAATACGAATTTGTTTTTTAACTGCTAGCCATCATTTCTTGGTTATGTCTCTCTCTACTAAAAAGCCCCTTGTATATTCTTTCCCTGAAGAGACCATATTACACTAGTTAACTGAGAAAATGTCTGAGAGACAGCGTAACTAAGCAGTGTCAGTTCTCTAAGGCATCCTCTCTAAATTATGAACCATTCTTCCAGCACTCTCCTGTATATGTCCAATATTTCAGCAAACTCATAAATATATTTTTCTGTCTGGACTTAGCTCTGTAAATGAAGCAGTGGACATAAACCAAAAGATAGTTCTCAGTCCCACCAACCTTGAGTCCTAAACACAAGCCAAGAGAGGGAAGTAGAGGCAGAGGGGAAGTACAAGGAGCCAGTGGGATGCCCAAGACAGCATGACAAACAGTTATCTCAACACACCCAGAGATTTACTGTTACAAATCTTGAAGGCATCACTGCAAAGGAGAGCTTTAATGAGGGATTTGAAGAAGGATAATTATGTAGCTTCACAGGTGTTTACAGGGAGCTTCACCCAAACATAAGTAATTAGCACTGATAATTCTTACAATCTTCAGTGGGTGTGGAAGTTTTAGAGGGTGTTTGAATGAGCTAGCTTGGGTACCCTAGGCAGCAGACAGACGATAGTGTGACAGTGTATTGCTGCAAATGTACCCAACTTCTCCACACAGTTCATTAACCAGGTTGCAGTACCACATTACACTGGTGCCAGTAACTGACAGTGTCATTCAGGAGTAGCAGAGCTGCCCCTGCATGGCAGCGCACCGGTGCTGTGTGGATGCTCCCTGAAATGCCTGTAGAGCTTATGGATAGTGAAGTACGGTAGGATTGTTTTATTTACTTGCCTCTGCATCTGGAAGTTTCTTGATAATACATTGCCTTTTCTGGGTCATATTTAAGAATGGGAAATAGCATATTGATTTTGTCATGCCGGTGAAGAAATGTGAACCTGTCAATGTCTATGGTCACTCCATCCAGCAGGCTGATCCTCCATCTCTCTGCCAACTGCAATGTGCTGAAAAAATAGTTTTATTGGAGGAACAGAAAAAAAAATATTGTGGACAATTAATCAACATTCAGTCTGGCTGTAACAGTTCAGCAGTGTGTAATAAAATCACTTTTACTTTTTTACCCAGAAATGTTCCCTTCTAGTCTGAAACAAAACCGTTTTGTCAGCAAGCTCTGGACAGCTACACAGCCACAATCAGTTCAAGCACATATCAAAATCTTAAAACTATCTTGTGGGAACTTATTTTCTAATGAAATGTATTACGTTTTATATTGGTCTGTGTCCAGTATTTACGTCCAAATGTCATCGCTCACCACTCTGTTTGCTGAATGTGAACTATGTAAAAATTCAGCCACCAAACAGCACGGACGTTCAGAACATTTCACATAAAAGCCTGGCTCCCTTGTTGAAGCTTGAGTCTTCTCTGATTTCTACATAAAAATACGATTTTCCAAAAATGACTGCTGTCCTTGCTGTGTCTGAATAGCTTTTTTAAGCTGTTGAGCTATTTCTGTAGACAAGAAGAAATCTTAGATTTTATCCCTTAGAGGGTTACTCTTTGTATTTGCATTATTTTCAAACCTGAGCTCAGAGTCTCTTGAGAGCTCCTTAGTCTTGTTACTTCAAGGATAAAGGACTGCGCCCAAGCCCACAGTATAGTCATAGAATCGCTTTGGTTGGAAGGAGACTTTAAGATCATACAATCCAAACTGTTCAAGTACCTTCATGTAAAAAGAGAAAAGGCATAGGGAAGACCCTTAGAATGGCTGATGTACTGCTATTATGCCATAGAGGGGAAAAGAGAGAAACAGAAGCAAAATATATTGCTTCTGGGATATCCATTCCTTCCCTTGAAGCTATTACAAACAGCACAACCCCTCTTTCAGTGGCAATATCTGCTATATGCATGATTTCCAGTGGTCCAATAGAAATGGCCAAGAACCAGGCTGTGACTGTACTGCCACCCTCACAAGGCTGCCTGTCCTGGGTAACTCCCTGTTTTGCCTACACCTTAGTCAGCTCTGACTACATTAATAGGACATGAAAATACTGTCTTTTGTCCACATTATTGAATCTTTTATCAAAGCCAAATCTGAATTTGGGGAGATAAAAGGAAATACCAGAAGTCCCTAATGTGAAAGATTCACTTTAAAGTCTTATAGCAGATTTCTGATTTATTGGAAATGGAGGACTGAACTGTCAGTAGTGATTTTCCAAGGTGGCAGTGCAGATCTTCCTCCTATATACAGTAGAATATTTCTCTAGCTTGAAATCCAATGTCCTTTTGCTCAGAGAGACCATCTTTACCTTTTGGTGTGGTACTGAATATTTTTGGCTCCTGAACCTCACCAGCCTGCACAGCTCCTGTGAGATGGTGTATTAGAGCCAAAAGAGGCAGCAAAAGGCAGCCATGTGCAGCTTTTTGAGGACAAGACAGCAGCACAGACTAGTGAATTATTTCAGTCTTATTACAAACACCTTTAAAGTCACACTGAGCATGAGAAGAATGAACTGAATTTACCCATTTTAACTTTTCTAGCTATGAAGATTAGATGCTTACTTTTTGACTATACCCTCCCTCTGACTCAGAAATAACCACTGGAACCACATTATTCTGCCCTTGTTTTCTAAGATGCAGCGGCTGAGGAGATAAGGTAAGTAATCTAACTGGGCAATGTATGGTCTTAATTTTGTTAAAATAATTAGAGCAGGAATGCTACTCATTAATAAGAATGATAGAATAGTAGTCTGTCTCTCTGCACTACTGTTACAGTTAACCCATCATAGTTTGACTTCTATGAGAAAATAAACAGCTACCCTTAGCAGTATCTTAGGTCATCAGCTGCTTCTAACTTACATCTTGTCCCTGAGGAGAAGTTTCTTGGCTTGTATTGCCTAATTAAACTTCAAAATTTTGTCTTTTAGCAGATTGTTTTCTCTTTAAATCAAGATCTACTATGTATTTAAATCAAGGTTTGTTGTTCCATATCTGCTGATAGAACGAAACAGTAAAGGAAAAGCTCTGAACTTCCTCCAGCTAATGAAGAGACTTGAAGGATGAACTTAGTGTATGGCTTTGGCCAGACCATCTAACCTCAGGCCCACTATCACAGAATTTTATTTTCAGTGTAATTACTGCTGATTAAGGAGAAAAGGACTTGTCTATTGATCCATTTAATATCTTCCAGATCCCTCTCCTCTGTCCCTTAATCCTTCATTTTCTGAAGTGACAACACTGCTTGCCATCTCATCCACTACACATAGTACCTACCAATGGAAACATCCTGCAAATCAGACTGAACTTAAAGAACATGGTCATTAATGAAAAGAAAATATATAGAAAAGTCTGAAATTGAGAGCTGACCTAGGGAATTGTAGCTCCCTAGTTTTAACTAGCTGAGAGGTCTCTATTTTCTTACTTACTTGTTGAAAACATTTTACATTGGCTGTACTTTGTTTTCCAGCTGTCAGAGTTAGAAACAAATCTGGTTTATCCCTGGTGGTTTTGTCCTTTTATTTGAAAAAATTTCATATTAGACATTTTTAAGTCTAGAACACGTTACTTTTTTTAACATTCAAACTGAATTTAGAAAGCTGAAGGAAAACATTTGCAATGCATTTTCTCCATGCAAAGTTAACTGACTGCAAACATATAAACTGTAATAAGTTGAAAAAAATCTTTCGCTAAATCAAATTCACTTTCCTCAAAAGTGTATTTGAAAATGAAAGCAAAAAGCCTTTACTTTGGCATTTAAAATTGTTCTGTTGTTTTCAATCAACTGTGACTTTCCCTGAAGGAAAAGTCCCAGTTTGCTCTGCACGTAATGCTTCAAGCTTCAGAACCTCTGGTATTAGCATGTGCTGTAAAGTAGGTAGTAGCTGTTTCTTTTTGGAGATGAACTTGCAAGAATTTTGTCTCTTTTTTCCACATGAAGAAGAGTCAGTCTTTTTCCTCTCTACTTTCTTCAAGAAAAATGTATCCTTGAAAACCTCAATAAGGGGGATACCAGCAGCAAGAGGGAAGAAGACAGAACAGAGTGTGAAAACTGTACAAAAGCAAAACATCAGTGAAGCCTTATTCTTTACTATCCTGAGCAAGAAATTAAGTTGAGCCAATAAGACTGCTTTTCCCATGGTCAGTACCTTAGCTTTCATAGACAGGTTAGTTGGGGTGCAAACCAGACAAGCTAGAGGAAATGCAAGAAACCATGGAGAAAATACTACAATAGAAAATTTCCACTTCCCTGCAGAACATAACTAGTTACTTAAACTGATGATGACAGGACTGCAGAGTTTGTGCACTGATACCCTTACATTTCTTCTCAAAACAAAGAGCTACTAATACTGTTATTACTGCCTCTCTTAATTAAGTATGTAACATTGCAAAATTATTTCTTGGGTGTCTTCTTTTTTTTTTTCTTTTTTCTTCCCCCAGGAGGCTATAATTTTACCAAATGTAATCAAGAATTCAAATTTCACAAACTGATGTTCATAAAATCACAGTCCTAATGTGCTCTCTCATACAGGGCTGTATGTGGGATAAAATTGTTCTATTTAATTTGAAGATGGATAAAATCTATTCATTTGTCTGGTTCTTCCATATAACACTGAAAATTGTTGCCTACAGAAAGGTTTCTGCTTCCTCAGATAAATTAAATTTTAGATGCACTATATGCTCACTGGGGAAAGATTACACAGTCTAATAGGACTTGGTCTATTCAGTTCTCATATTCTCCTTTCTGTATTGCCAAGTCAATATGTGTATATTTAGTTTTTTCTTTATATGGACTCCCTTGTTACTTTAGTGCTCTTTCCACTTACATTTCAACATTTTCTGAACAAAAATTCTTGAGAATAAAACAGTCTGAAAAGGTAAAGTACAACTTAAGTTATCAAAGGCCATTTTTTCCCTTCTTGATTTTTATATAATTTTCTACTTTGTTTTTTTAAACATCCATATTATCTAATTGCATATAGTATCACTCCAGATTGTGTATAGATATCTGTAGCTAAAAATTACAATATAATTACATACACATAAATGTTTAGTTATTTAGCAATAATAGCAGAATTGTGACACTGTTTCTTGAAAAACTAATGTATGGAAGAGTGTTTTGGTACTGTGGGTCTTACTATATGTGAATTATCCTGTTTGGAAGTTTTGAGTTCAAAAAGATGATAACTGTTTAACCAAGACTGGTCTTCGTATTTTTTAAAATTATTTCCTACATCAAAATGAGAATGTAAATTAGGCTGGTTTTAAGCACATAGTTAAGAAAAATCCTACCTCTAAAGAATAGAGGTCAAAGGTGTTTATTTAGAGTTATTTTTGTCAAACTAAATTCATTCCAATGAACAGCAAATATCAGTGCAACCATTCCAACAGAAGATCAATTTAAGCAACAGCTTCTTACCATAAGACACTGCAAAAATACACTTTCTCATACTTTTTCCTTTGCATTCATACCTTTGTCTGTTAATACCACTATATATGTCAAATATGTCTTATATCATCAACATGTCTTGATATTTGCCTGTAAAGTGTATCTGTAGAGAAAGGCAAATATGATTTTTGCAGTCTTCCTAACTGAATTCCATATTTCTTTCTTACCATGATGCTGAGGCCAAGATAATGGGGCTGATCTTGTCAGCATTCTCCTCAGCATCAAAAGACAAAAGTCTGAAGATTCTTAGACAAGGAGGGAATTGAAATAAAATCTCTCTGGAGCTGGGTGGCTTTTCCCAGTAAGCTTAACAGAGTAGGATTAAAGGGAGGCAGCTGTACCACCGCCTGCAGATATGACATTAAAAGAAAACAGTGAGTCCGTGTTATCAGCTCCTACCAATTAACTGTAACTGCATTAGACATTTATTGAATTTGAATAGTAAACAGTGATAATTTTAAGAGATTGTGAGAAAACTGTAAAAATTAACCCAAGTTATTAAATCAGAATTAGATGCTTGAGAAATCTTTGGTGGTTTTGGGACACTTGATATTTAACCTAGATCCATTACGTAGAAATATTACATTTGAAACTCATCAGAGTATGATCTCTGAGAGAGTTCAGTCACTGTCTATAATTACACATGGTACGAGAAGCGACGGTTGGAAATGAAGAGTGACAAGAAACGGTGGTTGACTACAGAGGGTGGAGACAAAGATAGTTAGCCTGGGACAAATACAGAGAACTTGTCCAAGCATCCAGAGATCAGGTTAGGAAAGCTAAATCCCAGAGAGAAGTAAATCTGTCCAGGAATGTCAAGGAAAACAAGAAAACTTCTATAGGTATGTCGGTGATAAAAGGAAGATTAGGGAAAATGTGGGGTCTCTCCAGAAGGAAACAGGAGACCTATTTACCCAGGACATGGAGAAGGCTGGGGTACTCAACAACTTTTTTGTGTCAGTCTTCACTGGCAAATGCTCCAGTGAAGAAACATAACCACCATTTTTAAAAAAGGAAGAAAGAAAGACCTGGGGAACTAGAGACCAGTCAGTCTTACCTCTGTGCCTGGCAAGATCATGGAACATACCCTCCTGGAAATTATGCTAAGGCACATGGAAAATAAGGAGGTGACTGGTGGCAACTGGAACAGCAAATCAAGGAGTTACAGCATTGCTGGATAAGGGAAGACCAGCTGACGTCATCTACCTGGACTTGTGCAAACCATTTGACACTGTCCCTTATGTCAAAACTGGGGAGACATTGATTTGACAGATGGACCACTCAGTGAATAAGGAATTGGCTGGATGGTCTCACTCAAAGAGTTGCTGTCAACATCTTGATATCCAAGTGGAAAAAAGGGATGAGTGCCATTCCTCAGGGGCTGGTATTGGGACCAGTGTTGTTTAACATCTTTGCTGGTGACATGGACAATGGAATTGAGTGTACCCTCAGCAAGTCTGCTGATGACACTAAGCTGTGTGATGTGGTCAACACACTGGAGAGAAGGGATGCCATCCAGATGGACCTTGACAGACTTGGGAGGTGGGCCTATACAAACCTCATGAGGTTTAGCAAGGCCAAGTGCAAGGTTCTGAACATGGGTTGGGGCAATCCCAAGCATGAATACAGGCTGGGTGATGAGTGAATTGAGATCAGCCCCTCAGAGAAGGACTTGGGGGTGTTTGTTGATAAGAAACTCAACATGACTTGGCAATGTGTGTTTGCAGCCCAGAAAGGCAACTGTACCCTGCACTACATCAAGAGGAACGTGTCCAGCTGGTCAAGGGAGGTTTTTCTGGCTCTCTGTTCCACTCTTGTGAAACCCTGCTTGGAGTACTGTGCTCAGTTCCTGGGTACCCAGCATAAGAAGGACATGGATCTCTTGGAGAGAGTCCAGAGGAGAGGCATGAAGATGATTAGAGGGTTGGAACATGTTTCCTATGATGAATAGGCTGAGGGAGTTGGGGTTGTTCAGTCTGGAGAAAATAAGGCTCTGGGGAGGCCTTATACTGGCCCTCCAGTACTTAAAGGGGGCCTACAAGAAAGCTGGAGAGGGACTTTTTCAAGGGCATATAGTGATAGGATGAAGGGTAATGGCTTTAAAGTGAAAGAGAGTAGATTTAGACGCAAGGAAGAAGTTCTTCACTGTGAAGGTTGTAAGACACTGGAATAGGTTGCCTAGAGAGATTGTGTATGCCCCAGTCCTGGAAGTGTTCCAGGCCAGGCTGGATGGGACCTTGAGCAAACTGGTCTAGGGGAAGGTGTCCGTGCCCATGGCAGGGAGGTTGGAACCAGATGATGTTTAAGGTCCCTTCCAAGACAAACTGCTCTATGATTCTATGATTCTATGAATAGAAGAAGAATAATTGGACAACGTGAAGTGTGAATTAAAAAATCTAAAGAGGCTGAAACTCTCCAGGAGTACAGAAGAGGACTGAAAAGGTTCAAGGAAGATAATTGTATCTTTGTGAAGCCAAGGGGAAACCCTGAAAAGAAAAATGGAATAGGGCAAGTTTTCTCATTTCAGTATTGCAGTGTATGAGATTAATTTAAGAATCAACACTTAAATGAGAAAGAGCAAGGTAGTTAACATACTGCGTTATTGAAATTTAACAAGCATTGTAATTGAAGAAGTGGATTCATATAGTATATAGTTGATAGTGTTGAGACAAATTGACTGTTCTGAAAGCTTTGACAAATCCTTAACCTTAGATTAGATTGTAACAGGTACCAGAAACCTGTTAAAACCTGTAGGAAATGCAAAACTAAGAAAATAAAGAGCATCAGATTTACTTCTCAGATTAGATTCAGAAAAAGAATATGGTGATGCCAGGCTGCATAACAAACAGATTAGGCTGTAATGTCAGAGTGGAAAAATTTTCTTGCAGACCATAGAAATGACCAGAACAAATCAAAAAACTGGAAAGGTGACAATACAAAACCTTATCAGAATAAGAGAGCAAGAACCATAATTAAAGTACAGACTATAGAGGTGCTCAGCCTTTCAGCAGAACCACTATATTCAAGGGAAGCTAAAATTTGTCATAAAAAGACTAAAACTATCTAAAAATAAATA
>WUAM01000307.1:827401-846931 GCA_024336885.1 Actenoides hombroni
GCCTGTGGGGATGGTTCATCTTTCGTCCCTCGCTTTGCCGGGTTTTACAGGGGGGGCGGCATGTAGGTTTTTACCCTCTGGGGCATTAGGCCCTTTTTTTTTTTTTTTTTTTTTTTAGCATCAGTAAGTATTTCTTGTGGCTCAGATGCTTAATAAAGGATAGGGAAAAAGGAATGTACAAAAAAGAAATTGAAGGTTTGGTGATGTTCATAAACTTTTGACATTTTTTTAAGTCCTTTGATTAGGTTAGTTTCTGAGCAGAAGATACTTCACATCATAGGCAGATACACATACACTTTTTTAAACTCTGCAGATGAGCTGCATTTGCATAGAGATGGGAAAAGTAAGTATCAACTATCTGGCCCATTTTTCTACACTCTGTATTCCTTAAATCTCTATGTGTTATGATGACTGTTACTACTGAATTAGTGCACAGGTCTAATAATGCATTAGACAATATACAGAAATTCTAGACATGTTCAGAAACAGGTTACAAACTCAGGCATACTATCTGCAAATGTTCATGCATGGGGATAAAATCAGATCCTGAGTTCAGGTCTTTTGTACTCAATGGGATTATTTATGAGAGCAAATTAACTCATAAATGAAAGATCTTAGCAGTGGAAAATTTTGAATGTAATCTCAGAAGTAAATGCTGACCTCTTTAAGTCAAATAAAGGAAGGCGGTCATTGATTTTGGTGGTAATTTTACCCCAATGGAAACAGATGGGCAGGTTCAAGTAATGGAAATGTTAAATAAAATAAATTAAGACAATCAGAAGGTAAATTCAGTTATTTAGCTGAAGCATATGATTGTTATGATGATCCAGTTAAACCCAGTTAAATGTTCCATTGCTATTTTTCTTCTTAAAGAAATATATGTTGTAGCAAATTAATAGAAGATAAAAAAGTCAGAAGAGTCCATAGTAAGGGCTCTTTTGTGTCCACAATATAACACAGGGATTTCTAAGAAGACTTGCAATCAGTCAGAAGTCAATGCCAATCGAACCCATGCAGGGAAGCAATTCTAAGGATAAGGAGGCGTCACTAAAATGACTTAATCATGAGTAATTACAGTAACAACCTTGCTTATGTATGTCACTCTATCAGCTTCAGTCGAATTCTACTGATTAACCAACAAAGGAGCAACACACTGAGTCAAAACCATCTGATTTTTCATGGTCATGTGGTATATATTTGAATTATTGTTTTCCTACTTAAAATCTTCATTGCATTTGAAACCAGTGTTGCCAGAAGAGAGGTGGAAGATGTTTTTGGAAGAATTAGTAACACTGTACGTTGATACCATAAAATCTGAGAAGCTTAGAAATCTACTCTAATACCTGGTTTTTTTGTCCTTGGGAGAAGACATAGACAAAGCATAAATCTCTGAAACTGGTAAATGTCTGTCTTGTTTCTCACAGTTTGACTCAATTTGGTATATCTACACTTCATGCTTGAGTGCAAGCTGGTAGTAATTTTATCTATATTGGACCTGTATAATGCAAAATTATGATTGTTCCATGTTGCATTCCAATTTATCTTGATTCAGTAAGACACAACATATGGCCTTATTATTCATTAACTGCTGTAAAGTGATACTGCTGGGAAGGTACATTGCATGGAAAATGTTTGTCTCCCATCACAGAGATAAAGTCCACCAGAAGACCTATCAAATACCTCATGCCTGATGCTTTGATATACAGATGGATTCTGGTACCAGTTCGGAATCCATCTAATGATCAAGCCCTACCAACAATAAGGGGTGTCAGTAGTAGGTTCTTCTGTATACTACAGAGGGTCACAACAGTGTGAAAAAGGAATCTTCAAAAAGGTAAAATGAGAGCTAGGAACAACAAAGTTGCTGTGATTTACCTGTTTTGAAGTACTCTGTTCTCTGCCTTTTTGTTTGTTTGTTTTTTAACAGTGCTTCTGTCAATATTTACCTTTCTTTTAACTCTCTAGCATTTAAATTTAGTTTAAATTTCATTGTTTCTCTTTGGTCTTTACAGCTTTCCCAAGCAGACTCTAAAACAAAGGAAGGCCATGCTGAACTCTGACACTTTTTAAACCCACAGAACACTAAATGCATTTTTTCAATTACAAATACATAAACTCCAGTCTTGAGTCCAGTCCAACTCTAACTATTACCAGCTCCTACTTTTTACCAGCAGAAATTTGTTGTTAAAAAGAGGAATATGCTCCTAATGGCTTTATGGAAACAGATTGTTGATACTAACAAGTCCTCAATCTAGAGACCTTACATTTTCCAAACATCAACAGAAGGCTTGAGCCTGAAAGAACACGCTTTTCCCTTGCTGTTGGGAAAGACAGTCCTGTGAGTCATGCCTTTGCCTGACTGTACCATGTTGTTTGTGCTGCAGACAGGTTACTGGGGAAAAAATGTTCTTTTTTCTCCCCCTCCCACCCCATCCAAGAAATCTCAACTGTATATAACTTAACCTCCCAAAGATGCACAGTTCTGATGAAGTGATGAAGGAAAAGAGAATAAAAAAAAATTAATTCAGTCAATATATTGAAATGAAAAAGTAAACTATTCCCTTTGTTCTTAGTTCTGTGGGTGCAGGTGTATCTAGTAGAAGATAATCCCCAATTGTTCCCTTCTTTGACAGGCTGATATGTGTGAGGATTTAGTCTGTAGAGAAAGGAAAATGTCACACATACCTTTAGGCTTTTTCTGTATAGCTGAGTTTGATGCGATTTGATGGCTCACAGGACTGGTTTAGAATTATCATAGTCATGTTCAATACCTGACCTCCTAAGGACTTGCTGGTGACCCAAAAGCATAAAGTATTCTGTATAGTCCCTCTTGTATTACTGCCTGTCACCATGGAACTAGTAGGAAAAAAAGGATACTTGAAGAAATGTAAGGGCTTATTTGCTTATGATTTTGATAGTATATTTATTAAATATCAAGCAACACCCACCCCCAAATTATTATATCTTTATTTTGCAAGAAAAAAAAAGAAAAAAGAAAAAAAGAAATTTCTTACTAATGTTCAGCTTAGATGTCTGGTTTACATTGATACACATGGACACATCATTTTTTGTTTGTAAAGAGCATGCCTTACAGTTTACTTCAAGTTAGGAAAGTAGGACAAAAAAGGGATGGTCCTTGCTTTTCCAAGTTACAATTTACTACACTTAAGACACACCTCACATACATGACTAGTAGAAAAATACATACTTTACCCTAATAAGCCCTATTTGTGTAATAATAAGCTAATAAGCTTTTTGTGTAATTATAACTGTCCAGATTTTGAATCTTTTTCCTATAATGGCTTTAGGACAAACCAGAACTGCAGTCCTGCGAACATATGCCCATACCTCACTTTACATAACCTCACATATGCTTAAATTTGTACATCTAATCTGTGCCACCGAGCACACTTATTGCAAGAGAAAAATTAGGATAAATATCAGTATTTTGGGGACCAAGGATTCTTAAGAATCAGTCCAAGAATGAATTCAAAGTGAAGGTAAGCTATCTAAAAAGTAGAACAGTATTTTTAGAAAAGCATGCCTGAGCTATTGTGCAAAAGACAGGCTCACAGAATGTTATCTTACAAAGCTTTGCTGACAAAGATCATCAAACATTAGGTGGAGGAGTCTGCAGGGATGAAGTGCTGTGATTACAAAAAGAAGAAAAGGAGAAAAAGAAAAAGATGGGACAAATCAAATGTGTTACGTTTGGCAAATTGTTTGGAAGCAAGCCATCTTTTTCTTACTGTCACTGCTGGAATAAATACAAGATGCTTTCATCTGTAACGGTGTTTTCAAGTCTGCAAAAAAACATTTCCACACACAGTTGCCAAAATTATTACTTAGGAAGGAAATTGAGGAAACAGCAATAACACAATTATAACTGTTCACTCTGCACTGACAAATAGCAACTATTTAATTACCAACACTGAGTTTGAACAGAGCAGAGGGTTTTTAAACAAAGAGGGCTAGCTTCATCACCACTCAATGCTGGCCTTGCAAGCCTACTCACCATTCTCTACTCCTCTTGCTATGGCCATAGCCAGATGATTTATTTTTGCACAGCTTGCTTGAACAACTAGAGGTGCTGAGCAGTGAAAGATTACGTATAAACATTTGGCGGTTTAAATTATGGACATTTCCTCTAAGGTACCTTAGACATAGGTAGCCTTGTGTGAATTAATTTTCAAAGCTACGAAGAGCTTCTGCTGCGTGTCTGGAAGGAGTCATGTGTTTTCATCCTATTTCTGCCTTTACATTTTTTTTGTATTTGGGACAACGAATTACCTTTTGCCAAGACAGTGTACCTGAAGTGACACATCCTTCCCCAAAGTTTATTACATCCCCTTAGGTAAGCAGTCATCAAAAGATTTTAGCATTCAAAATGTGGGTATTAGTATGAAACAAATCTGTATCTCTGAGCTAAATCCTAGAAGACAGCTATGCACACAATAGAAGTAATTGATCCTGAATATTCCTTAGGAACTGAGACATAGATACCATTAAAAAAAATAAATCTACCTTTTTCAGCCATCAGTACTATTGTGGTCATTATTTTCATGAACCACCTATCCCACAAAATAGTAAAGAAATGTGCTGAATGTCTCGTCATTAAAAACAACAAATTTTTTTTGTAGATGGGTTCACATCTATCTCCAGTTATTACGGGGTTTAAAGCCTGCTCATCATCCCTGTTTTCTTTTCCATCCAAGGTGAGCAGTAATACTGAAAAGTCTTAAAAAAAATTGTTAAACATGCTTGAAATTCCCTCAGAAGAAAAATAAACTTCATAGTGCCCATAGAGTGACTTTGATTTTAAAATTTAATTATTAATTTAGTGATTCAGATAGAGTTATTTGTCTGTAAAACCCTCATGTCCCATTCATTTTGACAGTACTCTCCTCCCCACATTCTCTTAGATCATGTGATGTTTCACACTTAACAATGAAAATTGTACTGCATAGCACATTAAGTTGCTTATTTTCTATTAGGTAGTATTGCTTCTCATTCAGCTGTGAAGTGTTGTACAGTTTCCTCATGGGGATGCAATAGATGCCACAAGGAGGAAAATATTGACTCTTATCTCCGCAAATACGTTTTAAATTATTGTGCCTTTGACAAACATACAGCTGAACTAAATAAATATTTCTGATAGAGAAACCTACAAACTCAATGCCACAAATGTTTACAAAATGAGAAGTTCTACTGTTAGGCTAGTGCATAATATGCACCATGAAATGGTTGCAAAATTGGGCCTAAAAGCTTATGCATTTGGAAAGATTACACTGTTTTACCATCAAGGTGCATAAGGGTCAAACCAGACAAACTTACAGGTTGTTTGTTATACCCTTGAGAAAGTCTATTGACAACACAATGAGAAAGAAACTACTCTATGGTTGGATACATTGTGAGTATCATATTGCTAAGTAAAAAGAGTCCATAGCCAACAGTTTAACATATTTCCTGGAAATTCTATCACATAGTACTAAATTAATTCAGTCCTTACTTTTTGAATATATCAATCAAATGTAGCCTCAAGGTGAAATCATACTTTTGGCCATTGCTTTCTGTCTGACTCTATAATACCACAATTAGATGTAGTGATATCAAAATTTGGTCTTGCCAGACATCCAATGTGTACTTTGCATATCCAAAATATCTAGAGACATCTACATGACTTAGATATGACAATCTTCAATACTCATCAGTTTTAAAATAGCACCATTTTAATCTCACACACACACACACACACACACACACACCCCGATTCTGACAATTTCTTTTATCCTACGGATTTATGTTCAAACGATTGCCTGTGGAAACTGCTTGGCATTAACTCTACAAGTTATTTCAAGTATCTTACAAAGATTGGCATTAAATGTAAAAGATGATTACTACAAATTGTGACTTAATGATAACCTGTCTTCAGAGTAGAAACAAACCAGGGTTTGTATGGGTGGTTCTGTCTTACAGTTGTTTATACTGGCATTTTTTTCAATATATTTACATTGAGCAATAAAAATGAAACTTGACTTGCTGTAGTGTTCAATTTTGATTAAAGAGATGGTGATTGTCATGAAATAGGAGCAACCTGAAATTGAAATGACCCTTTCAATAGACTGTGACTCTTTGGATAAAGACAGTTTTGTTTGCATCACTACTTTTCTTTCTAAGTCTCAATACTTTATTGCTAACCTACATAAAGGGACCTTTTTTTGAGTAAAGCAAATGTCCTGGTTTGAGTTAAAACAGAACAAATTCTGTTCAGTGATTTTATTTTTCATCTAAATCTCTTCTAATTAACTGTACTTTCTGAACTTAGCGACATATATTTGCACAGTTTTTGCCCACAGTTACTTATTGGTGGCTTATAATCAGGAAGTTTTTTCACAATTTCTTTTCTTAGTATAGAATTGACCAGAGAATGAAAATTCCATTTCACAACAAATTTTGAGGGTTTTAACATCTGTTTTCCTACCTGACTCTAATAAAAAGGAATGCTGCAAGAATTTTTAGAAAAAAAAACATACCACAAAAAACCCGAAAAAACCAAACCAAACCGAAAAAACCACAACCCCCCAAAAACCCAAAGAAAACAAAGAAGGAGCTATTCAGAGTGTCACCTTGACTGAATGCTCAGAAGTTCTTTATATTCTTTGTCCGTAGTTCTTTACTTTGAACTGACACAAAAATTTCAACAAATCTTCAGATAAAACGCCATTTAAAACAAATCTGTGGCTGCAAAACTTCATATTGTTATTCTTTTCCCATCCTCTTCCTCTACTCTGTCCCAAGAAAAAGTTCAAGCATTCTACCAAATAGAGCTGGGAAAAATTTTAACTTAAATGTTTCATTACAGTAAAAGTCTACGTATTGAACATGGAAATTTTGATATTGAACAGTACAATAATTAATTTGTATAATTTTACAGTATTTTATGAGAAAAATGTCTATGTATAAGCCAGCTTAACTGAAGATTTTACAGCTTTTAAGTTGACTTCCTTCACACAAAATGTATCCCAGGAGTAAATACTTAGTTACCTGGATGATGCTGACAGAATATACCCTCAGCAAGTCTGTAGGTGATACAAAACTGGGAGAAACACCTGATATGTCAGAAGGTGGTGCTGCCATCCAGAGGGACCTTGACAAGCTGGAGAAATTGGCTGACAGGTACCTCAGGCAGTTCATTAAGTGCAAAGCCCTGCACCCAGACAAGAATAGCCCCAACTACCAGACCAAGATGAGGGCATAAAGGCTTGAAAGCAACTTTGAAGGAGAAGCCCTGGGACTCCTGGTGTACATCAAGCTGACCGTGAGCGAGCAACATGCCCTAGTGACAAAGAAGGCCAACAGCCACCTGGATTCTATTATGAGGAACGCTGTCATCAGGTTGAGGGATGCGATCCTTCTGCTCTCATCAGCCTTGGTGAAACACATCTGGACACATCACACTTGGGGTCTCCAGTATGAGGGACATGGAGCTACTGGAAAGAGTCCAGTCAAGGGACTCTAGGATGACCAAGGGAGGTGAGCATCTGTTCTATGAGGAAAGGCTGAGAAAGCTGGGGCTGTTCAGCCTGGAGAAGAGAAGGCTTGGGGGGATCTTAGCAATGTGTATAAATTCCTGATGGAGGAGAGTAAATAGGACACAGCCAGACTCTTTAGAGTGATGCCCAGTGACAGGACAAGAGGCAGTGGACACAATCTGAAATACAGGAAATTCCATTTAAAGATAAGAAACCCTTACATGCATATGGTGGTTGAACACTGGCATAGGTTTCCTAGAAAGGCTGTGAAGTCTCCATTCTTGGAGATATTGAAAGACTGACCAGACACTGTCCTGAGCATCCTGCTTTAAATGATTCATGTTTGAGCAGAGGGGTTGGGCCAGATGAACTCCAGAGCTTCCATCCAGCCTCATTCATTCATTAATTTATGAAAATGAACCAGGTTGTGCATCAAACGCAAAGTCAAGTGCATTACCTGATGGAGCAGGTTCAGAGGAGGGCCACAAAAATGATCAGAGGGCTGGAGCACCTCTCCTATGAAACAGGTGGAGAGAGTTGGGGTTGTTTACCTTGGAGAAGAAAAGGCTCAAGGGAGACCTTATAGCAGCCTTCCAGTATCTGAAAGGGGCCTGCAAGAAAGATTGGGAGGGCTTGATTACTAGCATGATGGGCAATTGTTTTAAACTAGAGAAGGGTAGATTTAGATTGGACATTAGGAAGAAGTTCTTTACTATGAGGGTGGTAGAACACTGGAACTGTTTGCCCAGGGAGGTGGTGGAAGCCCCATCCCTGGAGTCATTCAAGACCAGGCTTGATGGTTCTCTGAGCAACATGGTCTACTTGAGGATGTCCGTGCTTACTGCAGGGGGATGATCTAGATGACCTTTAGAAGTCCCTTCCAACCCAAGGCATTCTATGATTACTTTGTGAATGTCTCCTAATAAAAGCAAAGCCTGCAAAACCAAGCCCTCTTTCATTTAATATGTAACTTTAATCTGTTTTCCCTGCTGATCTTCATAATTGTACTCTTTGTTGGAGATTCAGTTTATGAGTGTTACCCCCTGTGAATCAAGAGCGTGTTCTTATTTCTAAGTGACAGGTTGTTATTTAGATTTTCTCAATTAGCTGACCTGTTGCTTCTAACTCTGCAATATCATCAGATAAATATTTAGAAAGGAGCCAAGGGGCAGTGAACTAGACCCTTTTGCTCATCTCACTTGTAGGCAATCAGTTCACCCAGGAGCTCTCATCTGAAGTCAATACACTGGCTTTACGAAGTGCATGCAGTCTCAGAATTGTTTCCACAAAGGATGCTGCATCTAGCAAACAAATTGGAATGAAGCTTATTCACCTGTGGGCCATTATAACAACAGCGGCAGCTTGGTAGGGAACAAACATACAGCTAATTTAATCTTCAACTAACTGGCTAAACCTGTTTGGCATGGGAAACAAATTAAAAAAAACCCAACAAAACAAACAACCAACCCAAGAGCTAAGGATTAAAGACAGAAGCATTTCATAGGAAAAGCTTTTCCTTCTTTGTCTCTAAGAACAGGACTCATTTATATTTCTTGTAGACTTGTTTTTTGGGTTTTTTTTTTTCTTTTTATTCCCTCAAGTGGTCTTGTTTCTTTGCCCCACTGTACTTGCTAAATTGATTTCCAGCAATGGCTGAAGAGTGTGAACATTTCTTTATTTGCAGGATGTCAAGGTGCAGGCAGGTTCCTTCTAGGCTACCTGGAGGGAAGAGGCAGTGGCCTGTGCAATAAGCGGACGTCCACAGAAATACTTTAGACCCTCATGATCCTCTTGAGGTGAAGAAAAGCTTCAGGCTTCTTCAACCTGGAAGGAAAGCAGAGAGGTAGATAGATTCAAGCCTCAGTAGCTCTGTTCTAAATACTGCGTACAAAGAGAGATGCTCTGAGAAATGTCAAGGCAGAAATAAGGGGAAGGCTGAAAATCATTGGAACAACTGCTATGAACTTCTTTTGTCTTGGGTTACAATCACATAGACATAAATGATGACATATTATTATTTTCTACAGTCTGTTTCAGAAATCTTAACTAGCATCTAGCACTCCTGTGACCAGCATAACTCTACAGGTATGCTTCCAAACCTTCCTCTTCAGATGTTCCTCTGGTGGAAAGTGTCCAAGTAATGTTTTGCAGTTTTTTCTGAGTAACCTGATTTTTTTATAATGCAACACAGACTGTGTTGCTACAGTGGTGAACTGAATAAGTATATTTTATGCCACATTAAACTGGAGAAAAGGAATATCTCCTGTGGCATGTGATCTGCTTTGACACCTTTTTGCAAAGAAAGTTAACTATGACCCATCTATATCCTGTCATCCATCCAACAGGGCAGGAATTTTCAATTTCATTTCACATTCTCTGGTTGTCTTCAGACACACATGTTATAAAACAAAATGAGCATAATTGCATTTTCCATGTTTTACTGGCATTTCTTATGTCATACTGACATAAAAGCCTAAACATAACTACAGTAGAAGAGTCAGCAAGAGCTTAATACTGCCCAGGCTGGTCCCAACATGAAGAGAAATCATGGAAAGCACCCTTTGTCATGAAATCATGCCCTCACAGACTGATGTACGGGAATCTATAATGAGGTAGGGAATGTTGCAGGTAACATTTCTGTTTAAGAGGGTCCTAATTGTTTCAATGCGCTCTGAACGTTACCTGTAAAAAGTCTTTCTTTTCTCTATGTCTCTTTTCACTGAAGAGAACTAAATTAAAAGACCCATGATCCATCTCCATACTACTTCCATAAAAAGAGATCCCTCTGGAGTGACATAAGACTTTTTCATTTTCAATCCCTCTCTATCTGCTTTCTAATGAACCAAATATTCTTCCTCTGAGATTCCATAGCATGTTTTTATGTACAAATTTCCATGCTTTGGGAATGCATAACACCCCAACTGCTTAGGCCTGGGCTATTGCATGATCCCACCTGCACCATTAGCTGCTTCTGCCATCTCACTGTGACTTTGCTTTATTCTTCGCTGACTTTGCCTGATATCGTGCATTATTTCCAAAACACTTCCAATATTTGTAGTGTTAAATAATGACTCTATTATAGCCAGTGTGCATATCTCTGTTTTTCTCATTTATACTACATTTGTTACAACGTAGGATGCAGGCTGTTCGGGGAATGTTATGGGAAACATTTAATTTACTTTTTTAAAGATTCAGTTGTATGTTTTGCAGATCATATCCTGCAGATCATATCCCTGAGATCTCAATGGATAAGTTGCTGACACACTCCTGTGGCAACTTGTTTCTATTATGCCTCTTTGTGCTTCTGGAGCCTTGTGTGGAAATACTAATAACTTCTGAGCAAAACTGTTACATTTTAATAGTATAGGAGCCTCCTATAAATCAAACTAAATATCTACTCAATTATGTTCCTCAAAAACTATCTACAGTTTTAAAACAAGCAATGTAATTTAGAAGTAAATTTGTGCCTGATAATAATAATTCAGAAAATACACAGCTTCTTTTTGACTAATAGATACAAATTATCTGTCATTCTAAACCTTGTATTAATACTAATACTGGTTTCACACCACTGAGGTGAACTCCCCACTCATGAAGTGTTATCATTGCAGACATCTGGCAAATTGGTTGTTAACTTCTAACAGAATTGATATGCCTTTTATTATTACAATATTCTATTTCAACAAAAGAGTGCCCATTTCCCAGTGATGAACCGTTTTAATGATTTTACGTAGAAATACAGCTAATGAAAAATAATGGCAAGGGACTTCTGAATTCAGTTTTTTATTCTCTATTTCAGCAGTACTCATTGCAATATCGCAAAATTATGTTTTATGAAGATGACACACAGGTACACTTCAGTCTCTGTTTCAGGCTGCCTACCATAGATAGGAAAAATTGTGCTAGTATCAGGAGAATGTCCTACAACGCTTGAATTGTCCAGCAAACAGAAGCATTAGAATAATTTATTCTTTGTATTACATTTGGCAAATGTGTTATCTGAAGCATTCATCTTTCTCAGTTACGGTTCTTTCTCAATATGATCATCCAAAAGAGGAAACGAGAACCCTAACTTAGCCTAAATTTTAGAATCAGAGTAATACTCCTTCTAGGTTTAAGTATATGCATAAAATACCAGAATTACAACTGAAAATTTTTATTATCACTGTCCCTCTATTTTATTTCTTTCTTGAGGGCCATCATGTATCAATTATAAAAAAAAATACAATGGAATATAGCAGGATCAAAACATTCTTGCTTGATCAGCTCAGTGGACTATACAGCTCAGTATCCCATCTTTATTAGCAGTTCATGACAGATGTTTCCAAAGAAAGTATGAGGACTCTATGATCCAGTAAGCTGTTCACTAGACACTTTTTTCCCATAAGTCCTTTCATTTAAGGGGTTCTTTTATATGCCTTCAGTGAATGCTTATGTCTCTGTTCTACCCTACTGTATCTGCCACAACATGGAAAATTATTTGACATTCATAGAAGATAGAGATTTCAAAAGCTTAGTGGCTCTTCAGGCATGGGTAAGAAACAGATTTTGATCCCTGCTTCCAAGCCACTCTATCTTTTGTGAAGTGATGATATTTTTAGAAGTATTATTACATATAAAACAAATGATGAGAAGGCATAAGATGCTGAAACAGCAGTGTTCACCAGTCTGACACTTCCCAATGGCAGGTTAGATTACCTAAACTTTTCTTAATACGCTTCATATGTACTTTTCTTAATGTACTTAATGTGTTGATAGATTTTAAATGCATAGTTATTTCCAGTAACTGTATTGACAATCTCAGAGGAAAAGATCCTCACATTACTCAGTTTCTGTATGGAAATGCTCTAATTCTAGTATGCAGGAAGAGGTACTGACTGCTATTTGCTCCACCTGTACCATGTCTTTTCTTCCAGCATGTGGATGATAATTAGCCTTTTTATTTATTTCAGGCAATTTAACTGATTCTGAAATATGGCTCAGTGATCTGTTCTGTCTTGGATGGCATCCACATGGTTTCAAGACAGAGACGTACTCGCCACTTATCAGTCACACAGGATGGTAGCTGATTTTAATGAGCTTTTTAAACATTTTCCTTATTAGGTCAGTATTTAGGCTAATTTTTTCAAAAACCTGAAAAGCATCCAGTCTTGGGAGCTTGCAACTTAATTTATCAGTTTGTTCCAGCATGTCTCACTAGAGAGCTTGGAGGACTCTAAACACAGAAAGGAGGGAAAAAACAGCCCTGCATGATGATAAAGTCCAGTACTTTGCTAAATCGGGCTGTATACACAATAAAACTTAAAATAAAGTACTTCTAGAAAGTATACCATTTGTCCATGCTCTAGAAAGCATGCAATACCATCCAAGAGCAGTTTAAGTGGAATACAGTTCTGCACTAAAATAACGTAAGGGTCTCACAGCAGTCTGGTAGGGCTCCTGGAAAAAATATATCAGGAGAGTTGTGTATTGAAAAGAGGAAAAATCTAGTCAGAACAGAGAGAAATTGATCTTGATGAGGGGATTGAATGCACCCTCAGTAAGTTTGCAGATGACACCAAGTTAGGAGGGAGTGTAGATCTGCTGGAGGATAGGAAGGCTCTGCAGAGGGATCTGGACAGACTGGATCAATGGGCCAAAGCTAATTGTATGGGTTTCAATAGGGCCAAGTGTCAGGTCCTGCATTTTGGTCACAACAACCCCAGGCAACACTACAGACTTGGAGAAAAGTGCCTGGAAAGCTGCCTGGCAGAAAAGGACCTTGGTGTATTGATTGACAGTCAGTTGAATATGAGCCAGCAGTGTGCCCAGGTGGCCAAGAAGGCCAATGGCATCCTGGCTTCTATCAGAAATTGTGTGACCAGCAGGACTAGGGAAGTAACCATGCCCCTGTACTCAGCACTGGTGAGGCCCCACCTCAAGTACTGTGTTCAGTTTTGGGCACCTCAATACAAAAAGGACATTGAGGTGCTGAAGCAGGTCCGAAGGAGGGCTACAAGGCTGGTGAAGGGTTTGGAAACTTACCCTATGGGGAGCAACTGATGGAGCTGGGGCTGTTTAGTCTGGGGAAGAGGAGGCTGAGGGGAGACCTTATTGCTCACTACAAAAACCTGAAAGGATGTTGTAGTGAGAGTGGGGTTGCTCTCTTCTCACTGGTGACAGGTGACAGGACAAGGGGAAATGGCCTCAAGTTGCACCAGGGCAAGTTTAGGTTGGATATCAGGAAAAACTTATTTACAGAAAGGGTTGTTAAGCATTGGGACAGGCTCCCCAGGGAAGTGGTTGAGTCACCATCCCTGAATGTGTTTAAGAATCATTTGGATATGCTGCCTGGGGACATGGTTTAGTGATAAGTTGTTAGAATGAGGATAGTTAGGTTAGGTTGAGGTTGGACTTGATGATCTTGAAGGTCTTTTCCAACCTGAGCAATTCTGTGAAATTGCAGTAAATTCTCTCTTGCAACACACTGTAGATGAAATGCCAGTTTGGAGGGGTTTGTAAGGGATTAGATTTTGGGCTGGAGCCCTCAGATGTTAAATTTAGTTTCTTAGCATGCACAGGTTAACTGCATGTGCCATTTTATTCAATACATGACCTTTAAAAAACCTATTTCATTGTGGAAAGATAAGTATAGGTTGCTTGTTTCCATGTTAGTGTTCCACAAATCATTGTCTATGTTAAACAGTTTTAGTAGTAACTTAAGTGTTATTTTACCATATCATTAGTAACAAGAAGTCTGTGTTGAGAAACATTAATAAGCCCATTATTTTTCTTTATTTTGTCAAATTAATTAAATTTTATTTTGAGATGAATTTTATTCTATTTTAATTTTATTCTATTCTATTTTATTCTATTCTATTTTGAAGTATTAAAATTTAGTTGATACAGGGCAGCATTAGTATAAAGGTAGTTTTCTATGCTTGCTGTGACAGAGCATAGGACTAATAAAATTAAAATGTGTACTAAATGTCATCCTTTATTCTTTTAATACCATCACCCTATCCTGCCGACTAGCAAGTCTACTAACACCAGATCTTAAATCACACATAAGCTGAAGCAAATACCCTGAAGTCTAACCCATAACAGCTATATGCAGTGAATTCTATTAAGCTATATCATGTTTCTCTGAGGATAAATATCACCACATCATGAATCTTTCACTAAACAGACATTTCAAAATTGCCAGGAAGGAGTCAACATTCTGAATCAGTCAGGACCATTAAGAATTGTGATACAGTTCATTACTTGTAAGATGTTACACAGCATTAGAAACTTCCATAGGCTTAATTTGACATGAAGCCATCAAACTGTGTAAAATAAATTCTAAGAAAACAAACTTCAAATACATTTACCCTCCAAACAGATCTGAATTTTGCACAGATTTTCTTCCTGAGCCTGCAAAGGTGGAATATGATGACAGATGCATGTTTTAAGATAACAAAAAGAAATAACAACATTAACTTTATTTTTAATTAGTCATTTAACTCACAATTAAATGTGAGGAAAAGAAACACTAAAACATTTTAGTATAGCAGTTATTGCTACTGAAAAAATGCGAACATTCTTGAATATTTTTTCTATGCCAGACTTCTACTAAACCAGCACAAATTATGTGCTACAATGTATTTGGAGAATTTTGTCTTTTCTCTTTTCCATAAATTATTGGTAAGAATTCAAAATATTTCAGTCTTTATATAAGTGTATTTTAGCCTTTGAGTGGCTTGCAAACTGTGTTTGTGTCTAACACATTTTGTCCACTAAGTCTACATTCAAGGTTAATTTTCTATAAACTTTGAAAGTATTAACTATCCTCTGAGTATGTTCAAAACTAGATTACATGAAGTTTTTAATCTCAAAATATCTCACCTTCCCCTCCCCTCCAGTCTCAAAAAGGGACCATCACAAGTGTCAGCTTCAGTACTCACTGAAAGACCAAAAGATATACAGGTATATCAATACAGTAATGCCAAATATACACTGTAAGACAGCTCTTTGTAGTCTATGAAGTAAAAAGTGCAGCAAATGGAGTCAGAGCCTTCCCTAATCCCTCTGGCTGGCACAGATATCACCCCTGCATATTCAAGTTAGTAAATGGTACTGTTGATCTACAAAGGATGGAATGCAAAGATAGAAAGCAACTTGCTGTTCTTAAGAGCTAAAAAGAGATCATATGTACTATAGTTTAGGGCATTTACAAAACTTGTAACCTGTAAAATCTTATAAACTCTTTAACCACCCGGTCTTTACTCTTGTTCGTTGTACCTCTTTCCTCTTATTTCACTTCATGCCCTAGCTTTGTAAAAACTTACAAATTTGTGGTGAATGTTAAACTTTGTCAGGCATCTTAAGCACCTCAGTGGCTCTCTGATTCCAGAATTGAAATACATTTTTGATCTACACAAGCCTGAGACTATAAATTTATACAATCTGAAGGAGGAACTTCATTTATGTTTTAATATGAGTGTTGCTGTAACCAATTAACATAAGTAACACATAATAATGCATGACATAATTTTCAAACATAACTGGTCAGATCAAGGGTTGGAGACCTGTAGTTGAGGTGCTGAAGATTAAAAATCCCCAAAACAGTCTTCCCTGTTGAGCTTGTACCATGGGACTAATTGTGTATTTTGTCTGTAATGTATAGGAGAGGCAGAGAAGGGGCTTTTTGGGAGGTCAGCAGGGTATAGGGTTGCCTGCAACAGAGCTCAGGCTATTTGATTCTGTTGAAATCTATTGCAAATCTCCCTTGGCTTCCAGCAGGCTGGGATTTCACTTCCTGAGTTAATGGGAACAGAATGAAAACAAAGTGCCCTGCCAGAATCACCCCTCTCCTATCTGCACATCTGAATTGATGTAGTCTGGAAATGAATTAAAAGAGAACTTTTTTTTTCAGGTAGTGTCTCTGAGAGCTACATGGCAGTCTGAGGTGAAATTGTTTGCACATGATTTCTAACTTCTCTTTTTGGTGTTATTTGAAGGATAACAGACTCCTGATGGTGGTCTTTCAAAATTTATGAATTTCTCTGTTTCTTCCTCTGCAAGGGAGTACTCTTTTGAAATAAAGAGGACCTGCTTAGGGAAGACAATTTTTATTCCTGTTTCTGATTTACCACGTCAATGGATATACAGTTCTTAATGGAAAAGAAACATTCCCCCTCTACACCTTCTACCACCATTAACCTTAATCAGTTTTTTCTGTGTGTACATGCCTGGCTCTCAGAAGACAAATATACCATTCACTCTAGGAGTGAGGGGATCTGCCTGCTTTTTGTGCAATATCTTGCTAACCTACCAAACACTTTCGAATGACTCATCAGGGAGCTGCTGGACAGCAGGATTAGCTGTGTAAATGATGTGAAGAAAGGATATGGAAGCTGAGTCTAAGGACAGGTACCAAGTTCCATGCCTAGTAGGAACACTCAATTGTGTGAATGCAAGACTGCCAAATAAATGATGTAGCTGTTCAGCAGAAAGATATCTGGTTACTCAGTGAAAATTTATATCAACCACATTGTGTTATTATGAAAAGAGCGAAAGTTGATCTAGGGCATACAAAGGAGAGCATGTTTTATACAGAGGATAAAGAAGATAAACTTTCATTCAGCATTTGTAGGGCTGCAACTGAAATCTTATGTTCAATTTTGTGCACCACTCTTTCACATAGAGGTGCACTTATTTGAGAGGAGATCCAGGGCATATCAAGAACAAGTGGAGGTCTAAAAATGCAGCTTCTAAGGGAAGTCTGAAGAAAATTTTTTTATATATTCTGCAAGAGAAAAGTGCGGGGTTTTAGAAAGACATTCATGAAATTTGTGAGAAGCTGTGGAAACTAAGGAGTAGTCTGCTCTCCATGTCTGTGATAAAAGGACAAGAAGTAATTTGTGACAAGAGAGATTTATGTTAGTTTTTAGAAAGATTTTCTGCTCAGAAAATTGATTCAGCGAGGAATCAATCCTGTGAACTTTCCGTTTCTGGCAGTTTTTGAGCGCTCATGTTAGACAGACATCTGTCCAGTATGACAGAACAAGTACAGGTGAAAGGATTGATATCCCTGGTTGTTCCCCGGGTGATACACAGAAATTTTAAATCTTACTAGCCTTACTTGTATTCTTTTCTTAGCCTCACTTGCATAGTTTATTCATCTCTTGGGTAGAGTTGATGAGATGTTTTGAAACCTAAGACTTCTTGCCTGGCAAAGATGAAACAGGTCTTGAGATGGTTCATTAAGCCAGAGCACCCCTGGTAACAGGGACTCTAGATGTCAAGATAAGCGCAAAAGAGGACACCAGTGTTAAGATAGCACCTGAAAATGAATTTGAACTAACCTTCTTGGAGCATTCCAGGGCTGAAGGATAAACCTATGACCATATATGGGCAAAGGAAGCCCAGAGTTCAACTAACGAACAGTTTGAGGAAGACTATGAACAACCACCGGAGAGGCAAAAGACCCTAACCCTTATTTTATTATGTATGCTCAGACTATATAAATGAATTCCAGGAACTCATTAGCGTAAGACTGCCCTTTCCAGGAGATTTGATGAATATGTATGTTTTTCATGTATATTAGATGGTGTGTTTTGCTAATTCATTGGAGCACATATAGAGAAGAATCCCCAGCGCTGCCCCAGCACTGAAATAAAGAGTGTCTGCTTAATAACAACTCTGTTGTTATTGGGTATTTATTTTAGAATACTTACCCAGCCGCACCTAGCCTCCCACCTCAGTGAAGAGTGTTAGAAAGCAAGGGGGTTTGGAAGCTCCAATTTTTGTTTCACAGATAACTTGGAAAAACTTCTCCATGTTCCATTCCAGATTTATTTCATAAAAGTATTCATCTATTTGACTTTTTTCATTGCATTATATCACAATACTGTAAACCTTGAGTAAATAGTATTAGTGAAAAAGGTATAGATTGAAGTCATAATCCACCAAAAAATATTTTAGAAAACATTTGTCCTTCATAAACTAAACTCCTTAGGTGCTGTCTTGTCCCAGTCAGTGGACAATGAGTGAGGTGAATCTTTGTGATCCACCAAAAGAGGCTGTCCCTGAACAGCAGGGCCGCTGGGGTGTCAGAGTCACAACAATAACTCCAAGGAACAATAACAAAACAATTTATTAGTCTCCCTAATGAGACAAGTAACAAACAGTACAGATAAAGGTGTTATTTTCATAGGTGATTATTTTATGTCACAACTCAATTTAGAGGAAAAGGAAGAAAGAGTTATTAGAAATAGAGGAAAAGATAACGGGGAATGAGAGAGTGAGTAAGAGGGAGAGAGAGAGTAAGATAAAGGGAAAAGGTTCTCACCACCCGTGGATCCAGTGACGTCTCACTGGTCCAAACCTTCAGTTTTTCAGTGGTGAGTGCACACAGATCAATATTTTTCTGTTCCTTTATACCCTAGAGATATCTGGGTGACAATCCCAATTTCCACAGGAAGTGGTGTTGATTTGCATGAGCCCCATGAGCTAGAAGAAGTGTGGCACCTGCCATCCGCCTCCCCCACGACACCATCAGCAGGAGCACTTAACTAAAGAAGAGAGAGAGTCCCACCTATGCAGAACTTATCTCTTCTTTTGTTATAGCATATCTGCCAGAAGCCAAAGGGTGAGCATAGAGACATTGGGAGCAATCAACACTTCTCCCGTCCAGACAGGTCTTTCCAAGATCCTATCATCACACTAGGTTTGAGGCACACAATGGCCAGGTGCTAACCAGATGTAAGTTTGACAAAAGTAGGGTAAAATCAAAATCAAACAGTGATAGTGCAGCTGATGGATTAGAATACAAACATGAGTAGCTATTCTGTTTATGTTGGATAAACAATGACATGATTATGTCCCTACTACTATCCTTGAATATATTATTAGTGAAAAATAGAACCAGAGGCAATAATAGGGAAAAGTGAGGGGTGGTTGTGGAATGATGACTGGGGATGATTTTAAAAACTAAAATCATATTAAAGTTGCAGCATCGTTCACATATAAGGAA
>WUAM01000307.1:847031-863173 GCA_024336885.1 Actenoides hombroni
GCCGCCCCCAGCCCCTCTGATATCTGAGGACCAGCTGGAATGCAAGGGGGTTTATTTTCTGCCAAATTACTTTAACCCTTCACGCAACAGTGGTGCAGTGCAATAGTTAGGATTCTATGTTTACTATTTCATGTCTACACTATGATATCCAAAATGCAGTCACTTAGAAAGTATTTAATTCTACACCACATTGACAATATCTTTCTCCCCACCAGCAAAAGGTTTTTTAAACTAGAAATGAGGATACAATATCATCCTCGCTTAGCATCGAAAAAAAATAAATCTATAAAACCTATCAACTTACCTGTTTTTAAACAGAACCTTGAAAGGGATCTTCTTTCATTTCTAAAGCCTATTTTTTCAGGCAAACTAAAATTATCTAAATATAATAATAAAGATCAGTATTGAGTAATGATTATGATGATTTGCAAGTTGGGAGACGTTTTACATTCTTAGTTGTGGCACAAATGCTTTATTGCAGAACTCCAGACATTTTGTATAGCTCTTAACAAATATGTCTATCACATACATAAAATCTCACAGGCCACTTACTACATTTAATTTTAGTTTGCAAAGTGGTGTTTGAAATGCCAGATTTGAAGTCTTTGAGTATTAAGGAAAAGAACAATCTCTCAGTTTGAAACATCAGTTCCCTCACCAAAAGTATGAATTTAAAGTTTGAAAAAGTTTGGAAGATTTGAACTTCACAGTTGAGCCTCATCAAATATTGAGAGCCACTGCACAAAAGATAAAAGTTATTCAGCAGTAAATAGTATGTATTCCTGTTCACCATGTGTTGTAGAATTAATTTGAAAGTAAATCACATGGGCAACAATAATAATACCAAATAAAATATTCAGACATTTTTCTAGAAGTTCTAGCTTGGAATTCTTTCTTTATACTTGTTAATGCAAAGAATCTCATAGATCTCAGGATTAACACACATTATCATCTAACATATTACTAATAGGATGCTAATGTGTTCTTACCTTTAATTTTCCTAACAATCATTGCAAATAGCATATAATTTACATAATAATTGGTGTAATAATTCATATTAGAATAATTGATGTCAAAAAGCATAAATACATATATTTTTTGTTTTAGTAATGATAGGTACCTTGAAGCATTGGGCATTGATACACACTCCTTTTTACTTAATACTTGATTAGATATATTAATGAATGAGGTCTAAAAAGGACAGTTGTAAAGATGTACAAATGTAGCCATTGTTAACTTGTGAATCCTTCTGACTTCTGGATTAAAAATATTAATCTCGGAAAGAGAACATTCTTTAAGATGATATTTTAACTTTTTATCATGGGAAAAAAAATGTCCCAAATGTGCCCATTTTTACTAACTATTGTATGATACATTTAATCTATTAATGGACTACAGTGCAAGAAAATGATTTTGAAAGCGGGTATGGACAACAAGCTGGGAAGCAGGACTACTGTTTACACTGTTCTGGCTGTTCAAAATCTACTGGACAGAAGTAAGGAGTTTGAGTGCAGAGAAGGTGCCCTAGCAAGTGTGAGAGTTGCCTGCAGAGCCTCCTGGCATCAAAAGCATATATCAACCAAAGCAAAGGAGAGGAGAAGTCTTTTCTGGAGCCTGCAAAGAACAGTGAAGATTTACTTCAGACCAGAAAGCTACAGGTAGTTTTCAGATAGGAAAGCATGAGAAAAGGCACAGCACACAGAGAACATAATGTCTGTGGAAGATATGTTTTCAGGTGTTTTTTTTAATGTTCACAAGACAGATCTGATAATTTGCTGTTCACAGCACTACTTCTTCTGGGTTATTAACTGCACTCTAGCAAAATAGAATTTTAGAACTCTTTTTGGTGGCTTTTGGCAACTCACATCAATAAAATGATGGAATGGGTCCAGAGGAGGGCCACAAAATTTTTCAGAGGGCTGGAACACCTCTCATACAAGGACAGGCTGAGGGAGCTGGGGTTTTCCAGACTGGAGAAGAGAAGGCTCCAGGGAGACATTATAGCAGCCTTCTAGTACCTGAAGGGGGCCTACAAGAGAATTGGAGAGGGACTGTATAGAAGGGCATGTAGCAATAGGACAAGGGGCAATGGTTTTAAACTAGAGAAGGGTAGATTTAAATTGGACATTAGGAAGAAGTTCTTTACTATGAGGGTGGTGGAACACTGGAACTGTTTGCCCAGGGAGGTGGTGGAGGCCCCATCCCCAGAGACGTTCAAGGTCAGGCTTGATGGTTGTCTGAGCAACCTGATCTACTTGAGGATGTTCCTGCTTTCTGCAGGGGGGGGTTTGGACTAGATGGCCTTTAGAAGTCCCTTCCAACCCAACACATTCTATGATTCTGTGAAAATAGGCATGGATCCAGCACAGGTCTCTGTGCCAACAGCTGTTTCAGACACAGCGTGATTTTCCTGAGGACCCTCATTGCCTCAGCAAAATCTGTGCACCTCTCCTGTGCTCAGGAGGAATAGTGTCAATTCTAAACATTAAAATTCACGAGGCAGATCCCCACATTAACAGAATACTTCAGAGATTATTCAGTTTAAAAAGAAAAATATGTCTCATTCTCTGCATCCAACCTGTAGTCCCATAGGGTATACTTGTTTCACATCTTCAGGTTTTTCTATGTTAGTTGGTGAATTCCGTTTTTTAATTTTTTTTTAAGATAGTCATAACTATGTTTTTTTTTATCTGTTTGTTTCTTTTGGTGGTTAGATCTCTAAGAAAATTCAACTTAAAATCCAGTTTTGAGTGTTAAAAGCCGTGACTAATCCTGATTCCAACTGCTCAGAACTCAAAACTCCCATAGTAAAATCCCATTCCATGTTTAAAATATCCACAGGGTTTTAATTCAATGTGTATTTTAAAAATCAGTTCTATTCAGAACAGTAAACTTCCCCCAACTCTCCCCATGTGCATACAATGTCACTTGTGCTTCCTTCATTGAAGAAAATAGGTGTTTAACACTTTTTATTCCTAATGTCTCTGAAATACTAACCCCCTTCTAAACAACTGGTGTGGGACTTTTTATTATCTGGGCAATCACAAATTATTTACCTAGTTCTCACTGAGGCACCAAGCGGTCATGTGTATACAATTTTATTAAAATTAAGTAATAGCTGGAACAAAAGATATCCTCTTTTTTGTGGTTTTAATGGAAAAAAATGTAATGTTATCTGACTTGACTTTTGAGATCAGACTGAATTTGAAGGACTCAGAGACGAAAAAATTCTTGGTTTTCTCCCAGTTAAAACAAGCACTTTCAATTTTGAACCAATTCAAAGACAATAAATGTGGAACATTATGATGTTATTTCTACAGAAATGCTTTTCCAGACTGGCACTACACTTTGAAGTCAAATTTGTCAAAACATGTCAAGAAAGTGATGAATTACCAATGGAGCCTGTACAGCAGAAACTGAAGCGAGCCATATCCTTCCATTAAGCCACCCTCATGGTCTCTCTTCCCTGCTCAGAGAGTGACAGAAGATTACTGAGGTTCAGCACTGACAGCCCTCTCTACCTAGGGCAGCTCCTGGGCTCAGTTTATCTTGCCTTGCTGCTCAGGAATACGAGCAGCAAAGTGAGAAAGGATGTTTCATGCATGCTGTTCCTTTGGCTATGGTAACAATGAAGGAGATATCTCTGCTTATTGTCTCATATAGTAGTTAGCCCTTGATTGCATACTTGTTTCTCATGTTCCTTTGCTGTTTCCTAACAAGAGCTGGAGGCCTTTTACAACAAGTTCTGTTCTTATTGAAATAGTGGGCTAAAATGGAGAAAAACAGCAAGCAAAAAACCTTAAACAAACAAGTGCAGCTACAGTTGGATAACATATTTCCCATTTTGACAGAAAAAAAAAAGATATATTGCTAGATGAAGATTAAACTAGTTGACAGTTCATCACAGTTATGATCAACAACTACTTAAACAGCTAAGGGTATTTTTTAATCTTTGAAATATATAAAAATTTGTGTAAGAGATATTTAGCAAATGTTAGAAATAATAATTGTTCATTGAATAAGAGGCAGACTTGCAATGTGATTTTTGATTTACTAAAATCCAGAGGTGTTTTGGTTTTGTTTTATGAGAACATAACTGAAGTCACCCAAATAATGAAGTGCTTAATACATTTCAAGCTTCCTTTGCTCACTTGAAACAAATTAAAGCTAAAATGCCATTTATGCTTCAGTTTTTCTACTTCTAGAACTAGTGACAAAAAGGGAGGGGAAAAAGTTCTTCTTAATGTTAGGATTGGTATGACTTCTGGAAGAAAGTACACAGCAAACCTATGTGTCCAATCTTCACAGAGAAATACGAAAGAAAAAAAGTTGCTATTATTTATCAGATTCCATAATTATTTAATGCACTTCATTGTATGAGTTGAATTCTGACGTTTAAAATATATTCTGTACAATAGTAAAAACAATAAATTGTTCTAAAGGAGATTGCTAGTTATGGATCACCTCTTTTTTTACCCTTCTTGTAAGGAGAAAAGTAGCAGTTTAAATAGGAGAAAGCAGAGCACAACCCATCCCAACATGCAGAATTAAAAGATAGTCCTATGTCAGTCTTCATAAACTCTTGAGAAAAGACAGAAATGAAGAACAGATGACAAGAGGAAAGGATGAATCCTACTTATGCATTCCAGGTTCAGACAGGGAAGTAAAGGCCTTTGCCTGGAAGCCTACAGCTTGAGTGGAAGCAGTAGAAGACCACTCTCACACCCTACCTGTGAGGAACTGTGAAGTTAAGGCACAATCCTTAGCTCCCTGGACTGCCCATCAGCTTCAAGGGGCATCCAGATCTGCATGCAGCATGTCCTTTGGGGTTTTTATCCTCTCTTGCTGACTGAGAAAAGGGAAGACGGTTTACAGTGGGAGGAAGAAAAGCCTTTCTGACACAACCTGGGGTTAAAAATTCAGTACTTGCTCTGTTTATGCAGCAGCTGTAAGCAGGGCACGTGCTATGGTTTGTTCCCCTTCTGTCATGATGGCTGTCTCCTGAACAGCCTCAAGCATGCCCCTGACGTGAGTGCCCTCATCCACCATGGTGTCCTGGGCCTGCAAAACTTTGCACAAGGGATCCTTTGGCAGTGCCTGTCACCAAATTCAGAAGTCTGGAAAACAAAAGGGTCAGAACTCTGATCTGAAGGGCCATCATCACACCACACCTTTAGAAACCTAGAGCTTTTCACTTATTCCTGAATCCCACCCCATCACTTTCCTTCCTATCTTGCCTTCCCCCAAAGGAATGAGAGCTGTATAAATTTGCATTTATACACAAATCCAAACTATGGACAGTTGCTACAAGTTTCTCTAGCAATATTATTTTCGTGTACATTCAGCACTGGATAAGAAAATGAAGTGTAAAAGGCTTCCTGGTCCTGGTTGCAGAAGCAGATTTCTCTAGGCAAATGTACATGACTGCTATTTGGGTTTCCTGCACCATAGATTTAAAGAGTGACATCAGTAAAGTGAAATGTTCTTATTGTATTCTCACAGCTCTGTGGGAAAATGAATGACAATACTGACTATTTACTTTGCATATATTTTTCAAATTATTGCCTTAGCTGGTATTTCATCTTTTTACCTATTGAAACCTTAGCTGTTTCATGCATTTCAATGAGAACAGAGAAGGGTTAGAATCTCCCATTAAAAGTATATGAAGATCCTATAAATTCTATCTAGAAGCTGGAAACACTGTTGTTGTTAGTTTTAAGAAAGTTTCTTATCTTTCTTAATTTTAAGAAAGTATTATTTCAAATACAAGTTATTTCCAGCTTACTATGCTCTGCTTTGGACCTCTTTTCTTGCAAAACAAGTTAAAAATTTTACTATTGTCTCCCCTCATTCCACACTTGTTTTTGGAATTATCACACTGTGAGGCTCATGCAAATAGCTGCAAGATACTGTATAAATACTGAAATTTAAATACAAGGGACATTTTGCATTGCAGAGTATTTACTTTGAAGAGAATTTGGAAAGAAAGGCAAAAAAATGTGAAGTCTCAGATATTAACTGAGTCTGAATATAAAAACATGACACCTCTCTAATACAGTATGTCATTGTATAGCAAGATGCCATATCAGTACCCTTCAGTTGTCTGTGATAATAAAAATCATTGCACCTTTTATACTATTTAAGACTATAACACAGTTAAAAATTGGGAAAATGCAGTTGGAAGGAAATTGCCTGCATATGTTGATAACACATGGGTCTGCTGTATTTGTCATATTTTAACTCTTTCACAAAAGAACTCAATCATGTATCCAAAGTCAGTATAACAGCACGGATTTTAAATTCAGCCTAGAACTGTAGCAGACACATAATAAAGTGTCTGAGATAAAAAAACCCAGCTAACTACAGAATTACATTACTAAATGGGTCCAAATGAAAATACAACATTTCTGGGTTTTGAATTCATGTTGAAGATAAAATATGTGAGAATAAGGACAGCAAAAACATGACTGATTACCCTATCTCTGGTGTATTTAGCACTGCATAAATCAAAAGCTGTGTTTGTGAATATAACTTAACGTATACAGTCATTGCTGTCTGCATCTCTCTGGCTGTAGTTGCGCAGCAAATCAAGCTCTGATCCTGCTGAAACTGGGCAAGTACCGCAAAGTACTTCAGCAGGGTCATAATTTGCAGATCTTTAGAACGGACCAGTTGGGTCACTTTAAGTAAGTCTGATATATTTGTATTTCAAAAAGGTATTTTTTATGGAAGGTAAATGAGAGGAAGCAACATGGTTCTGGACTTTGCTCTCAGGACCTCTTATCCAACAGAAATTTCCTGTAAGAGATATATCATTGAGGGAGCTGGATATATATGAAAGCTCAATGATTATTCTTCCTAGTGAAGTACTAAAACCATAAGGTGAAAGTTAACCTTGGGATGTAGGCAGGTCTCTCTTGCTGCCTTCTTTGGTTGTCAGTGTCCCATTGCACCCAGGCCACTCAGTTAATCAACCCTCTGGCAAACTCTGGAGCTGTGACAATTATATACTACATCTGACTTTAATGTAATCAAGCTGCAGGTTGTTTATTTCTAGAGGAATATCCCACCTACCTGACCATTCTACAAAGGTATGTAACATCAGCAAAAATCATGCTCTTTGTAAATGCTAGGAGACTGCACTGGCCTGACTGACAACCTGCCTCAGAGCTGCCTCTCCCTGACTTAAGTGAGAGATTCTGGGTTATCCTCCTGAACAGGCACTTCAGAAATGTTTGTCTAATACTAGCTGCAAGGAAATTTTTGGAGGAAGTGAAGTATCTATCAAATACAGGTATCCCAGGGCTAGGCATTTTTTGATACAGTATCTGTCTGAGACAGGGAAGGATTTTAAACAGACAGGTTCCTGATGTTTCTGAACTTTCACTTCGAAATAACAATGCTCTAAAAATAAAGTATTGGGTATCCTAACAAATATCATATATTTACAGCGTGCATTTCATAATCAGGATTTTTATTCTCCTTAAATCTTTTAAAAGAGTATACAAGGATATGCAATTTTTAAGACACAAAGTCATAGTATCTACTTCATTTGTGCATTTTATATGTGCGTTGCACGGCCTTGTGTAATAAAGGCACTAGACACGTGATAGTAACCTCTTCCTGTGGTGACAACTTCACCTGATCTTGTCAAGAGAAAATGTGTATGAGGCTTAGTTACTGGAGATGGATCTTTCTTAAGAATAAGAAAACAAAAATAAAAGAAGAAATTAGAGAAGATATTGCAGATGAAATAAGAATTAAATTATAAGAAAGGGCATGTATTCTAACCAATACATTTATCTACAAGAAAAACTCACCCATCTGCTTCACTTTTCTATACTGTCTTCACATGCAATAGTTTCTTTCAAACCAGTACACAAGTTTTGATACTGAAGAAAAATCACATGTACACATTTTCTTCCCATTCATGTAACATTTATAGATCAAAATAAACTTTAGACTGTGAACAGAGTGATCTGTGGATACTAGTAATCATGTAACAAAGTAATCCTCAGTTGCTTGAAACTTGTCTCTGTACAAAGACAAAACTCCTTTAAAAAAATGCTAAAGCTTCATTGAGACCTTAACAAGATGCACTTAAAACGATAGGCTACATTGTATACTTCCTTGTAGTGTATTATATTGTATTGTATTGTAATTTCACTAAAAGCAAAGAATTATATTTACTGCTTCCATGAGATATAATTATGCAGTCGTTGCCATGTATCTTTCTTCTACTCTAATGTAATTTTGGGTGAAAAACCCTAAACCAAACCAAAGAATAACCAAACAAAAAACAACTTAGTAAGTGCAAAAAGCAAAAAACACTTGATAAAAACAAGTAGTTCCATAGGGATTGTGATAGCCTAGGGCTGTTGCTAGTATCTACCAGTTCATCTAGCTAGCTCACACTGAAGCTTTTTACCCAGGGAGTTGACTAATGTCAGCCTTACTCCTTCCTCTTCAGATAGTTATTTTCAGAAACTTCTTGGAAATTACTCTATATTTCACTATCAAATTTAATTGGAGTAAGTCAAGATAGTGAAAAAAAAATTGGGCAGGAAGTTGCCATAAAGGCACATAGCACACTCAGAAATGTTTTATGCCCTTTAGAAGCCAGGCAAAAAAATCAGAGGGGATCCATTGTGGAAACTTCTGATTTTCTCAGCTGCCTATATTAAATCTTACTTTTTGATCAATTTAATAATTTTTATAGCACTTTACCTTCAAAGTTCTTAGTTTAGAAAAGGGCAGCAGAAAAATTATGGAAAATAAAGTACGCTGAGTTCAGTTTTCATATATAGCAGAGGAATTATTAGTCTTCTGTAATATAAATTACAACCAGTCCAAGTGTTTAATTAAAAAAAAATTGCAAATGGAAAAGCAATCATATTACTCTACTTCACAGATCTTTTGATAGAGAGTTTAAATGACAAAGAAAATTCCATAAAGATCATAATCTTTGACCTGGTTTCACCAAAGGTTTCATTTTTATTACAGCTTTGTTATGCTCTCTGAGTTTGTTTGGCTTTAGCAGCAGCACACAGAACACACATTAACCACATGGAAACTTTCATCTTTTGATGAACTAAACATATTCTCTTTGTTTCTCTTTCTCGCATCATTGACAACAGGCTTTTGTGTCCAACTGTGATAATGTCGTGTGTTCAGAACATACACATCTCTGTATGAATCTAACAACAGGCAATTGACATCTTGATGGCTTTCTTGTCCTCCATAAGGGGATAAACAAACACATGCATATGCAGCCCATGCTTAAATGGAGAGAAAAACTTGTTCTGACTAGCAGGGCTTTCATACACCTGTTATATTTAATACATATGTCAGGCACCATCTGTTAAAAAGACTCTTTTTTCCCTCTTTATGCTTTAAACAAGACACACAAAGTGCTAAGAAGCTCAGACATTGCAGAGGTAAAGAAAAGCATGTTAATGGCTATCCATCAAGGCCTGGGGTTTCAACATAAAAACCACATTAGAGCAGAATGAGATCTAAGTCAATGGATTGTTCTGTTTCCTAGCTGCTCACATTATTCACACAACACCACAATGAATTCACATTATTTTATTTGTCTTGACCTAATGCTACTGTGACAAAGCACTAATTGCTTTTATATACTGTGATCAAATATTCTGTTGGGAATTGATGTTGACATTAACATTTGTTTTAAATAAGTCTTTGTACTCATATCTTTTTGATCTCTTGATTGATATGCAGTCATCCCTTAATTGTGGGTAATTTTGTGAGCTATTGCCTGTGTTTAAAATATTCCTATTATATTTGTCAAACTACCTTGATGATTAGATAACCAAAAAAACAAAAAAAACCCAGACTATTTCTAAATCTAATTATTTGGGAATTTCTTTAGGGAGTGTAACTTGTGTCTGCAAATTGATCCATTATGTACAAACCCTTTTTTAGCTATTTTGTTTTCAAGTTTGAGTAAATTTAAATGAGTTAAGCCTTCTTGGTCTTTTTCTGACAAGCACTGAATTCTGTCTAGGGAGTATTTTGAAAGTTTTTTCTTTATTGTTAACTGATCTGTGAACACAGACATAGGAGTTTACTCTGCTGTTCTATAGCCACTTGAGTGTAGCATTTCCTTTGTGTCAAGCTTGGAATCTGGAATTGTTTTCCGTGACAGATCATGACTGACTTCCTTTTAGTGAGATAGGGATATTACCAGTTGCCATCTGATGCAAGTGCAACTACTGTCATGAAATCCTTATTCCTCCCAAAGACCCAGTTCATCATTCATTTTGTTTTATGTTGTAGTCAAGAGATTGCCTGAAGGAAGCCTTAATGGAAGAAATAAGAAAGCTGTTTTAAATCAATGTTTTGCCTACATACATATCAAAATGCATCAAAACAATGATGGTTTTAGATCCAGAATACTGGTGAGGTTTTGAAGTGACTTTGCTAACGTATGAAGTTATGAAAAGTAATATGAGACCTAACTAATTTAGTAAAGTATGTGAAGAATGTTTTTTTCTAAACTATAATCTTTCCTGCACTTAAACCTAGACAAAAATGGAACATTTATTCCACTTAATTTGTTTTCTCTTTATCTCTGATATGCTGAGTTGTATGACTGCACTGGCTGATATGCAGAAAAGTGGGAATTCACTCAGGACTCTAACTGCAGAGTGAAGGTCTTGCTGACTGCTGGTGTTGCAGTTATAACAGTGAGCTGGAACCTACCCGGGAGTATTCCCATTCCAACTAACTACAGAATAAAACTTAAACTATGGAAATTGTTGTATACGTTTGAGTAAAGCTACTTTGCTTGTGGAAGCAGCCTGTTATCAAGTAGAGAATTGACTCAAATAGCAAGTTTAAAACTTAACTGCCCTAAAAATAAAATCCTTTAAAAGTCAGGACTGTCTCCTTTGGCACCTAAGTTTGTATACATGGGTATCCACCTCGACTCATAACAAAGTTCTTCTTACTTCCAGCTTCCATTAAAATTTTCTGAGCCACTATGCATGGTAAGAAATATCTATTCTGGGCTATGTGCTCTGTTACTATCTTGCTTTAGAGCTCTGTTGTAATTTTTCTGTAGGTGGACAAATATCAAGGCTCTACATGAGTTCTCAGAGCTACCAAAGATCCTGAGCACAACCAGTGTCAGTAGTGATGAAAGCTCCCTCTCATGTTTCAAGCCAAATTGCTGTCCCAAAGCCCTGCATCACAGTAATTCAGAATGAGAACATTTGACATTTTCTGCTAATGTAGAACTACTCTGATGACAAGTAAAGTTTGTGGGACCAAACAGAGCTAGCAATAAACAACCTAACTCCAGTATAGTGATTAGAATAATGTCCTACTCCTCTGGGCTCTAATCCCAGGACTTTCTGTACCATCATTTCTCCCAAAAAATGTCAAAGAGAATTGTGCTAATACTGTATGAAAATGACTACTCAAGACAAAAAGGTAGAGAACCTTCTGCTCAGTCATGGGTGAGTAGTCAGACTACAAGATTAGTTTGAAAAGGATAAAGGCAAAGTGCTGCTACAAGATTTGGAGTTTTGTCTTGTTTTTTTGCTTAAGATCAAAAGCTATGTATAGTCCCTTAAAAGCAGACACGTGAGGCCTGGGTGCAGAAAAGAAATAGGTGTCTAGCATTTTCCTTCACAGGTAAATGAGTGAGCTAGACTTCTGCTTTGGATGTCATAGTTTGAAAATTTTGTCTTATCCCTTTCCAATGACATTTATTTTAGGCTGTTCCCAGTAATAGGTGCTCAAATCTAGATATATGTGTCTGAGTCAGGCCCATTAAAACTAACCCAGGAATACTTACACATCTCTGCAGGTGAAATTTACAGATTAACTTGAACAAGAGATGGGCCTTTTTTACAAGGTCTGTTAAATGCCATCATTATGTGAATTTAGTTTTTTATGTAAATGAACTTTGATTGATAAAGTACTTCTCAACAAGTTAGGAATAAAGGCCTGAGTGGCACAGAATATTGTTTGCCTTTTATTCCCAGCTAAACTAAGACTTCCAATATTTTGTGGCAAGTACTGAAATTATAATCACTTATTTAGAAACACTTAGTAGAAAGACAAGTATTTATTTAAAACTCCTTGCTTTGTTTGCAACTGCAGCATTCCAACTTTGCAAAGTCTCTCAAACTTCTGACACTCATGCCTCCTTTCTTCCTGACTTCTTTCTTAGCAATTATTATGGATTTAGGCAAACATTTTAAATCTAAGAACTCTAGTAATCAAAATACATTCATTCAGGAACCTAGATAGATTACAAATTATTCTGGCTCCTGTTTCCTTGCAGAAATCTTTATTGTAGTCTGTGTTTTATAAATGTTGAAAACACCAAGGTGTGTTCAAAACAGGGAACTTGAGTTCTGAAGTTATTGCTTCATCTTAAATATATGCAAATTAGTTTTAAAAGATGGAAAGAGAAGTTATAGGTGACAATTATTTGATATTCAGGTTTGCAAAGTGAGTAAAGGTAGTGGTATTTAATTTTAGACTTGCTCCTGTCTACATATTCACTCCTACTTGAACACAGACATATTTAACATCTGTGACAACCTAAATACAGCTTTAGATAAGCTAAAGCCTAAACATGTCAGGAATCTCATAATAGCAAACATGTTACTCTGACTGAGCTATGAGATGGCAGAGAGTCTCTCGACCAATCTCCCCTGTTCTCTTGCACTTAAAATGGCACTTCTATGCTGCTTCATAATTTATATACCATGGTGCTTAAGGCTTGCTTCTAGTTAACCATCTTTTGACCTAGGGTTTTTTTTGAGCAAAAGAAGAGGAACAGAATACATGAATGGACATTCAAGCAATTTTAGGTTGGAAAAGGAGAAGCTTGAACCAAAGACCCAATGGAAGAACAATGTGTCATAGAAGAGGCAGAGGAGAAATAGTTGAATAATAAAGGAAGTCCATTTTTGCTGTCACTCATGACACATTCATTACAGAACAAATGTGTTTGGTTTTGATTAATTTTGCTTCTATAAAAGGGACTGTTCTGTGCCAGCTTTTTATTCCATGTATTTTTTCTGCTATGCCTTCCTATGTCTTCTGCATCACCACATGCAAACCAAACCATTTCAAAAAAGAGGTACAGACACCTTCCTCAATAAATATGAAGAATTTGTTATGTCACCCGCTGCTATTTGTACGCAATTACAAATGGTTAATTTAAGAGAGATAATATGTTCGGTTTTAAGGATTCAGGTTGCATGAGCATGTTTAGCACACTGGCACCATCACTGAGTATTTCAAAGGCAAGCTGGTTGGTAGATTTACTAAAACATCCCGCAAAGACTGTCTACGCAACCAGTCTAGTAGGCATTGTCTCACCATGGTTAACATATTACAAAGGTATACATCTGGTTTGTCTATATGTTGAAAGCTTCTAATCTAGCAAGCATAATAAGTGAGACAGAAGCTTGAGTCACCCTTTACAAAGATGCAGAACTTCTGTTTCAGGTGGGAGTCCTACTCCTCAGCCAGTCTTCTGCAAGACAAGCCCTCTTCAGGTTCAATATTACATTTTAGTCATTAGTTTGCTTTCTATTTCCAGACAGTAAATGAGATCAATGATACCAGGATATTAGAAAGCATGTAACAAGCATGACTGGGTTTTTTACTGAAGAAGATCTCCAGGGAGATAACATTTTCTGATGGTACTATAGCCTGGATTAAACCAAAAATCATTGTTAATCATCCTTCTCTGAATTTTTCTTACCATTTCATCTACAACCTGTAAAAGCTAGTACAGATATAAATTAAGCAGTCATTTTAGATTTTTGATAGCAAATATTCTATTTATGTTACTAAATGAATGTGTGTGGACAAAAAGCTAACTGTAAATCACAGAATGTGAATAAATGGAGATGTTCTAGTTAACACCTGGAACAATAGCTGGTAGTCACAAAAAAAACCCCCACAATAAGATAAGTACAGAAATTAGATTTACTTCTCTCTCAGTACTTCATTGTCTGTAGATTTCCTTCAAATTATTACCTTTCACAGTGACTGCACTGTTTTGGGGAGATGATGATGCATGGGTGTGCCCATGGACAGGTCATTTATTTCTTCCATGTGAATCTTGATGTGAATTCCCGATCCTGCCTCTTGAGATAGCTTTTTATTTTCTCTGTATTTTGGTGTTGATTTTGTTTGCTGCCTGCTTTAGGATTTATTTGCATTTTCTTTATATTGTACCTGGATATCCTGAATTGTTGATTTTTCATAAATAATTTTTCAGCTACATTCCCTGGTGTATGATTACTTGGGCAATAAATAGAGACAGTAACTTCAAAGAAGAGATTTCAATTGTAAATGAATACATAAAATTGATTATCTCAATGGCTTAGTGATACAGCATTTTAATGCTGTGCTCCTGTTATCGCACCACCTAAGATCTGAATCAGCCCTTGAAAGTGCCTATCTCCACTGTAAATAAAAGTTGCCTAGGGCAAGTACCCTACAAATGTAGGCATTTCAGTTGCATCCCTAGCATATAATGGACTAAATCCAGGATCCAGGCCTCAGAGTTTGCCTTATAGTTCAGTTATTTTGTCTTCACATGATCTTTTACCTCTTACCTGTTTAAATGACAGGTAAGCTCCCGTGGGTCTAATATGTCAGTTCACAAAGTTATGATGGATTTAACATCACTCTTGATCTCATCTGAGGTATATGAAATTCATACTAGGAGGTCTGAATGATTATCAAAGTTCACTGGTGGGAATAACTTTGAAAATGGGTTGATTCTTTTCACAGTTGCTGACTGAGGTTGATAAAAGTAATGTGACCATATCCTGTTAACTCTGTAAATAGATATGGGAGTAGGCATCATGTTACCAGGTTCAAGAGGAAAGATTTCATTTGAGTGTGTTTTCTAATTTTATAAATTCAAATTAGCTGAACTATCAGTTATGATTTTTTAAAAAAACAAACAAACAAACCAAAACAAATCCAACAATGTAAATACATTTTATAATGGGTTTATTAAGCATTCATTCCAATGTATACTCCTAATTCATAATCTTAATCAAAAAATAGATGACAGTCCTGGTTAGTCCTGACATCTAGGATATTTATCTCTTTATGATTGATGAAATAATGAAAGCATAAGATATGCCAGGAAATTAATTCATATAAATGCTTCCAGCTCCTATTGGTGGAAAACAATGATATCTAATCATGATTCCATCTAAAAATAAATAAATTACCAATGTATGTATTAAAATAATGGCAATATTGAATAATAATGATGAATGAAAACTGTATCATATGTACCTAGGAAAGTCTATGCCCAAGAAAGAAAATTTGGTCCTTCCAGATAAAAATGAAAAAGTCATTAACAAGTGGAAAAGTATGATTAAGCCTGACAGTATTTAAAGGAGTCCTTAGTTAGTCTTCAATTCAAAGTCAACCTATAGAATACATATCTAACTTATTACAGCAAGCAATGTTATTGTCTTTTGAGATTACATCCCTAAAAGCCTACAGTGAAATCATGGAGGATTTCGTTGAATGAAATAATGGAGGACCCTAAATAACAATAGCACAGATTTGCCCATTATAGACTAATGACTGGAGGTGACTTAAAAATTAAAATCATACTAAAGGTGCAGCATTGTTCACACATTAAGGAAAGGTATAATATCAGAAAAACTTTCAGGGTAGAGAGCAACTGGTATGCAAGGAATCCATTTCACATCAATTCCCTAAGCAACACTGCTTGCAAGCAGCACAGGGGATGGAACGGAGTGAAAATTCCACGGCCAGGCCCTGTGAAATCACAGAAGACATGGGAACTTGATAGTACTACAGGACTGATAAGCTGCATGTTTGCGACCCTGTGCCAATAGTCAGTTTTTGACAAAGTACTGTCTTTGTGCAAAATTTGATCATTATAATATCATTATAATACCAAAACACACCTCTATCCCAAAGGCCACCAGCCTCCAAAGTGCGACCATCCCTCACCGAGATTGCTCTCTGAATTTTCTTCAGCTACATCTTTAAAAGTGAAGCGAGAAAAATTTGCACCAATCATAATAAAGGTATTTATGACTAGAGTCACTCAAGCTCCACCTTGAAGGTAAAAATTATTATAAAAATGG
>WUAM01000307.1:863328-906185 GCA_024336885.1 Actenoides hombroni
AGGGATGCCTTTGTGTAAGATCTGGACTCTTAAACCTAGTAATCTTCTTGAGCTACTTTTTGATTTGATATACCCTTATATATATCCTTTGCAGACAGTGTATTTATCACCGGCAATCTATAAGAACCTGTATTTCTGTTGCTCTCAATAAACTGCACTTTTCATGCATCTAGTCACAGAAGTTCTCTCATTGGGCACCTTCAGATCCTTACTGGCTGCGTGAGACCGTGGAGTGTGGCTAGATGGTAGTGCAGGGGGCTAGTAGTGAATCCGAGCCGTGATAGTTCAGATGCACTGAACGCGACCAGACTAATAGTGACAAATTGGACATCACTTAGAACCTAAACCTAGCAGCCCCCAGCCCCTCTGATATCTGAGGACCAGCTGGAATGCAAGGAGGTTTATTTTCTGCCAAATTACTTTGCCCTTTCACATGACACCCATATTAAAAAAAGTATTGATAATTCTATGTGTTTATGCAAACACCTAAGATCATTTTATAATAATTTTGAGGTTGGCAAGTATAAGGACACATTGACACTTCAGGAGTTCTGAATTTACCATTAGTAAACAACAATTAGTCATCCTTTAATGAAAGCAACACCAAACTCAAATGTGTAAAGTTTTCCTGAGTCACATACACCTCAGCTGCTGTCACAAATAGATCAGGCTTGTCTTGCTATAACCATAAAACTTACAAAAGCTTTAAAAAGAAACGTTCACATCAAAATCTGAAATGTCTTCATCATCATAATCCTTAAGTAACACTAGATTATTATGGGAAAGCATCTTCAGAACTGTTTGTAGAACCTTAATTGTATATACATACTTTTAATAAAATATTGTGCTGCTTCGGTGTTTCTTCATTAACAAATCTTTGTTTATCTTTTTTTTTTTTTTTTCCTTCAGCATCTATTTCCTCCTCCCCTCTGATGTTAATCTAACCAGGAGAAGTACTTAATAATGTCAAACTCTGTTAACAAAAGCATTAATTCCTATCTGCTTAAAACTGTTCAGTCATCCTGGAGAGGTACGGTTCAGTTTAAAGCGCCCAAAATTAGTGGCCTTCATGTAACTGACTAAACAAGCAGCAGGTAGCTCTGGGTATTCTCATTACAAATCCTGGGCACAGTTCATTTGCTTAAGTGATGCATCTTGTACCATTGAGATGGCCTTAGTCCATGGATGTCCTTGTGTGACCCTCTGGAGGGTCATGGGTCTCACAGTTTGCTTTTTGCATTGACAGCCCCATGCTGCCAATATATCTTGGAAATCTGAGATAACATAAACTAGCCACATTTATGTGCCCAGTTTCAGTTTGGGGTGAGATGAATCACTCTTTAGCCTTCACTGTGTCCCAAAAGAGGCAACCATGATCCAATTTGCTCTGAAATAAACATCTAAATTCAGATGTCTAAATATAGGCATTTAGTGTCCACCTCAAGTACCATGGATTATATGAGGCACCTTGATGGACTAGTTTATATGACTGTAGATGACTTTATATGAGCATCTGGGGGAATGGAGGTTGTTTAGTCTGCAGAAAAGGAGTCACATGGGAGAACTTACTACTTTCTACAACTACCTGAAAGGAGGTTGGAGCAAGAGGACAAGAAGAAATGGCTTCAAGTTGTACCAGATAAGGTTTAGATTGGATGTTAGGAAAAATTTCTTCACTGAAAGGGTAATCAAGCAGTGGAACAGGTTGCCCAGGGAAGTAATTGAGTCACTATCCCTGGAGGTATTTAAAACACATGTTAGATGTGGTGGGTAGAGTCATAATTTAGTAGAGGACACAACAGTGTTAACAGTTGATTTTAAAGGTCTTTTCCAACCTAAATGATTTTATTATTCTAAAACATTCATAAAATGATACCAAATCAATACACTGTATTATGCCAAAAACAGGTTTACCAGGGAGACAAGGAAGGTGTTTGACTTTCTGGCAGTGTCCAATGAGACAGTTCCTCTGAGTAATAGACAAGGGAAAGAAAACATCACTGTACAATGCTTGCAAGATCACAGCTTCAGACAGATATGCATATTTGTTTTTGTCCGTCTCTAATCGCTATGCAATGGTGCACAGCAAGAGACAATTCAGTCCCCAGTTTGAGTTCAACTGCTTTCGTTCCTGGGAGAACTACTCCTGGTTTACTACAGGCTTCTTTCAGAGCCTAGAGAGGAGAGGGATATACTGTATGTAGAACTGGCTGATTCAAGAAAATTCAAACCAGTGGAATGATATGTGCACAGGTGTAAAGATCTAAAGTAGGCTGCAACACAAAACCAGACCTCCTGGAGTCTTTTGGGGGTATTTCTGTTTTGCTTTGCCATGCCAATAAACCCTTGTTTTGTCTAGAGTCTGAGTAGATAAGAAACACCAAAGGGAATCCCTATCCAAGGTTTGTACAGTGCTATCCTGGCACAAGTAAGACTAACTACTGAGATGGCTTCTCATTTGGTTTGGCAGTGTTCAACGCTGTAATGGTTCCATATGTTAAAAATGCAGTCACATGCAACAGCAAACTCTGTACATTTAGTGTCCAAAAAAACGCTGAAACTGTGCGTGACAACACTTTCTTGGGTTACTTCTAAGCAGCAATTTTGCTGGAATTCATTTGGCTCAACACAAATAAAGTGCACAGATGTCAAGAAGGTATGCCTAAAGAGGGTAAGTTTCTCTCCAAAAAACCCTAGATACTGATTGGTTTAATCATTTAGCTAAAGGTGAGGGAGAGGGTGGAAAACTACATTTCTGCCTCTATTATACCTTTTGGTTTGCTGGAACATATCTTAGCACACTTTGTTGTAAAAAAAATAAATAAAAAAAACCTGAAATAGCTTGACAATAGTAATAGACAATAGACAATGAAAATGTCCATTCTCTTTTCTTAAATGTCATTAATTCAGTAAAGGAGAAGCAAGTTTTTTAGTGGTTTGAAAATAGCTGTTGTATCCTGAAATAATCCTGCCACTGAAATCAAATGTTTCTGATGCTTTGGACAAACAGTTTAATCTCTCTAGCTCACATTTTTGTTTGTAAAATTAGGATAGCAATATTTATTTGCTTTCCTTTGTGGCGATAGTATAAGGATTTAATAGTTCATATTTATAATGTACTTTATTTATGTAGAATTCTATGTAAAATTTATGTTTATGTATTGTGTTCCACTTCCACAAATATGCAGAAATGTATGGGAAACATGTGCAACATAATTTTACAACTGAAGTGAAAGCCAACAAGAAAATAAGTGCCAGAAATTCTGACAAGTAAATCAGTATGCTAAATGGAATATAATTTGATTTGACTTATTTTATCCATACAACCATTAAGAAGAAAATCTGATTGTACAAGCTCACTAACTCTACTCTGTAGTTTGAGGTTTGTTTTCTAGTTCAGAAAGATGTGTTTCCTTTCGGAGAAATCAGCTGGAACTGGTTTCAGCATTAAGCCAAAGATCTCTATATTGAAACAGACATTTTTCTGGAGTGGGTTCGTCAAACTATTCAGCAATGTTAAAACTCTTCCAATTGTATCCATTATAAAACTCCCAATAACTTGAACAGAAGCAAAATTATTGAATAGCATGAGGCACACTTGACAAAGTTGCTCTATCATATTGCTATATGACAGGTTTCTTTTTGTGCAATAATTTATGCTCTAGTAGTTCCAAAATTAATATAATTAGTTTCTCATAGGTCTCTGTGTTATTAATCTCCTGTAACAGGAGATTAATGCTGAAGTGAAACAAAATATACTCTTTGAGTAGTGTATTCCTCTAAAGGTGGCTAGTGCCAGCCTATTTAGCACTTTACAGAAAGTCATATCTGCATTCAGTGATGTCTCTAAAGAAACAGGAAGCTGTTAAAGAAATTAAAGCACAGGGGTCACCTGCTTGTATCAGTCAAACAAGCAGAACACTGTGCTGTACATCATCAAAAGACTCTGAACTGCCTTTCAGTGCAGGAAAGACCAGTACAGGCCATGTTACAGCAGATTAATCTGAAGTTAATGATGATGTGGACAGCTGTAACAGTCTGCTTCAGAAAGGGAAATGTCAGTCTGCAAACCAACTTACCACAGCCACCTGAAGATCAGAGCTGACAGATCCAGAAAAACTCTGAGCTGTCAAGATGCCCAAAGCAATTGCATTTTCCTACAATCTTCCTATAATAATTGTAGTATCAATCACAGGCCCTATCCATCCTTCCTCTACAATCAAGTACTCCCTATAATAAAATAAATAAATAAATCCCGTCATATTTACAGGGAGGCAAAGACAGATATCTGACATTCAGCATACTATCTCAGCAGAGAAAGAAAAGGTATTATCTCAGCTTCAGAGACAGGAATACATAAAACTGTGCATCATAATGATACAGGTGATATCACACCCACAGAAAAGTTTCAGGCTTTCTTACTAGTGCATATTTTATTTATACATTGGCATAGTACACACTCACAAAAGTATTTGGCAGCTGTTTTGAACAGATGGAGTCCTATAGATCTCCAGGGGAAGAGCCTGTGGAAACATAGACAAAGTACATATTAACATCCTTAAAATACTCTACGAAAGAAACAAGCTACTGAAGAGAACTCTTACCCACATGTCCAATCTGAGTCGTAGCTCCCAAATAAGCCACCAATACTTTACAGTCAGATAAAGAACAGTTTGATCATTTAACATGTGGTCAGCTGCATAACCAAAAATATTACTGCAGTTTCTGGGCAATGACCACATCGTGAAGCTAATATTCTGGAAACTGAAGACATCAAGATAATTTTTCAAACTAAATCTTGCAAACAAACTTTCTAAAAGTTTCCATGATGGAAAACATTTTTATATAGAATGGGAAACCAAGTTCACACACTCTTTTTTTTTTACTCATTCAGAAGAAAAAAAAAATAAAACAAATCCAGTACCTTTGAGAAGGATTGATTCTCAGGCAAAATAAAATCATACTAAGAAACATTGACATTGCTGACTTTTACTATCCACTTAATTCTTTCTATTCAGTCTCAAAAATTCTACCTCAGAGCTTATTTTGTTTTGCAACTAAATCTCTGTGAATACAAAATAAAGTGGCTTTAGAGTTAAAGGAAACTTCCAAAGTGGCTTATAATGTCTGCACAGAAATACACATTTGCATAGCAAAGTATCTATCTTGCTGTAATCCTAGTTAAGAAGGATTTTTTTTTTCTTGGAAGATGGTTCAGAAAGTTATACTGTCAAATTGTAATCAGACATGGATTCATTTTTTCAAGTTTAGTAGCTGCATGCAAACAGATTTCAGAGAAATTTTCTAATTGAGCAAAAGGCAGCAGCATCGTGGAAAGACAATCCAACTTAGAGAGATATAGATCATAGCTTCTGGAAAAGTAACTAATGGTAAAGTAAATGTCTTCAAGCTGTCAGTAAATGTGCCTTAGAGATTCTGAAGGATTCTAAAAGGTTTTAAAGATTACATAAAAGTTAGGTATCATAATTTGTCCCTTTTGTCATTTAAAAGGTGCTATTTATCCAGGCCTATTTGTCTACTTTATATAAGCCTCTCTTCCAGATTTCTCTGAAAAAAGCTGCATTAGATATATAAGTTGGGAATAATTCTGTTTTGTTGTGTATTGTTCAGCTTACTCCACTGTTCAAATTTGTTTCAAGCAAATGAACCAAATATTTAATTCTATGGCTCCTTTCCACCACTTCACTGTCTTATGATTAGTCTTTATAGATTTAGAACTTGATTTAGTTGCTTGCCCAGAAATCGATAGTGCCATCTAAGATATCCAAGGATATCCAGTCTCCATACAGAAGTGCCAAATATAATACAGGGCTTGTAGGAGGAGATCCAATCCCTCTGGAGTCCCAGCTAAGAGTTGAGCAGGATGCTACTATTCCTTATACAGTACTACATGTATATGTGCGAGCAACAGATTCAAGTGCAGAGGGTATACTAGATGTGCCCACCTCTCTTTACACTCTTTGATCTGGGCCCTGGGATGGAGATACAAGTTTAATTTATCCATCTTCCTACAAAAGTTCTTGCACGATTTTAAAAGAAGTCCCCTATCTCCCACTCTTCCTTAATTCCTCATAGATTCAGGAGAAGCAAACAGTATTTTTTCATCATCTGTCTTGTATGGCCACATCCCCAAAAGCATTTAGTCATGAACTCTCCACATATATTTCAGTGGAAGCTTAAGTGTCCTATGAGAAACTAAGCACCCTAAGTCAGTACTTAGGGCAGTTCTGATGTTAATGCAGAGAGCTGCATATGAACACCAAAGTCCTGTCAATTTACCCTGCACATGTGCACAGCATGATGGTCAGGAAAGCAAAAAGGCCTTCTTAGTTCACTCTTTACTATTTACGCTCCCAGAAATCCATCTTTTTGGATCCAGGACAACGTATTTATGCAGTGTTCGTGATCTTGACCAGGGACAGTATACACAAAGAAAATACACTAAAAAGGCTAAATTCTCACCTTAAATTCATAGATTTATGAAATGAAAACACAAAAAAGGTCAGGAGGCTACCAGAAAGCAAAATGGATGCAGACTTATTCTCAAAATAGTTCTTTTAGGCTATTAACAGAGAGCAACAGATTTTTATATACTGGGTGCAGTCAAGTAAGTGGCTGTAGGGAACATTGCTTGTTCCTGCCAGGAGCAGCAAATGTATATACTTTGGCCCAGCTGGCCCTCACTCGCTGTAGTCCACACAAGCTGTCTAGCTCATTGTCTGAGACAAGTAGGATGCATTACTCCCTGGAGTGCCTGGTCTGCTCTATATTTCCAACAAAGTGAGCCCACATGACTAGTATAGGCTATACATTTAACTTTAAGTCTCCAAAGAAAAGATGCAAGACTATTTTTTTTTCCCATGTGATCTACTTGAACCCTGTGGCTTTCTCTCTGAGTACTCATTGTGGAGGTGCTGTGCCTCAGACAACAAACTAGACAGAGCTTTTGTCTTCCCAGCCTTCTAGTGTTGACTGGGAATGTATTAAATAATGCATTTGCAATATATTTAAAACTCGATTTCAAAAACCAATTTTGTTAGCTATCTCTTTACTAACAAAACACAAACACTTGAAAGCAAGAAAATGAATAGATACCATCACAAACTGTCCAGTGTTACCTCAGAAATTAATGCATATATCTCATCAAGTGTAATGAAATGCATATTTCATTACAACACAGTGACCTTACCACTGACCCACAGAAAGGTGGATATCATTAGATGGGGGTTTTGTTATCTTGATTTCAGTAGTGGAATATTTTCTGTAAAGGAAAGCTCTTACATGGACAACACTAGCAGCTAATTATCTATTGACAGCAAAATGCCATGGTAAGATACTTTTTGTACATTAAGAAGCTGTGTGTATCCTTAAGCAAGGGCAGAGGAATGGTTCCAGTTCACCCAGGATTTATGGATGGATTCTGCCTACTGGCTTTAATTGTCTTACATCGATGCTACAATCAATACTTGAAATGCCCTTGGCCTGGTCCTATCAAGATGACTCCGATTACCTAAATTACCTGCCTATTGTGCCTACACTCAGAATACAGTCTCCAGAAATAAATTAAAAGAGTACGAAGCCCTGCAGAGTGAATCAGAGTAGGATCATCTATTTTGCCTTGTAAGCAAACTCTTCCCAGGCAAGCCCTTTATGCAGTTGCCCCAGCAGGTCTGCTGAAGAGATGAACCTTCACTGACCTTGATAGCTCCAAGTGTGCACAAGGAATCTTGGCCACAGACAGGTGGCCAAAACCATTCTTCCCTAGGGCACCTGGGTGGTTCATTGCAAACTCTCTCCTTCTCTTCCTTCAGAAGAAAAGTTGGAACCAGGTTCACTAAGGTTAAAATATTACCACTTGTGCAAGTGCTAATTGGATGACTTCAAGGTCGAGCTCTTTATATTTATATAAGACCTGTAAGGCATTTTTTAAAGCCCTGGGCACCTCTGCAGGGTGAATAATGTTAGCATTGGTAAGAACTCAGAAATTTACGTGACTCAAACATGTGTTTTGACAAAGAATCTGTGCAATTACATTTTTGTTTATTTTCCATTAGGCCTATGCTGTATATACTATCCAGTTGCTGGTAAACATACAATATTTCACTTATGTATTTCACTTTGGTTTGAAGTTGAAGTGTTGGTTTGCAATAAATGGCCTCTGCTTTTGTTACCAAAAATACAGGAGCACTGAAGCTAGTACAGGAGGTAATACAGGAGCACTGAAGCTAGTAGAAATACCTGTAGCTTAACTAAATTTAGGAACATTGTTTACGTGCCTAGAAAACCAGGTCAAACTTGTTTGTTTATTCTTTAGGCAGCACCAATTTTAGGTTATTCCTAACTATTCATTTATTTGCTCTTAACTGCTTGGGATTTCAAAATGTGTGACAGATGCCGACCTCACTGTTTTGCCTGGTAACGAGGAGACTTAAAATACTGTGTTTGTTTATATATCTGGCATTTCAGAAGGTAGGAAGTTTCCTTTTATTTTTTAATTTTATTTAGATAAACAAAATAAACTTTGACATACATCTTTGCTTCTTTTCTTCATTCTTTCAAACAGATGAACCAAAAGTTGGCATACGTTTTTGTTTGTCAGTATTATAAATATCAGCCATGTTCCAGCAGCACTTGAACCTGCCATAATAACATGAAAGCCCTCCAGTCCTAGCTTCTCTATAAGCTTACTAAAATGCACTCCGTAGTGCCAGAAGAGCCTTAAATGACCTGAAGAAAGAAGGGGGATAAGGAAAGGTTAGGCAGAGATGTTTCACATTTGTTAGACAGTGTTGCTTCATTTCAACAGAGTGCTCTCTATCTATGTAGGACAGAGTATAGTTGAAATGTCTTGGTCTTTCCTTTCTAGTTTTCATTTTCATGCCAAGTTATCTACAGAGGAATGTGGTATGAGGTGTGGAAAAGCATGGGTATGAGTTACTAATACTCTTGCATGCATGCAAGGAAAGTACTAGTGGAGTGAGAGGGAGGAAGAAGGAAGGAACAAAGAGAGAGGGAGTGTGAGGAGTATAAAACTAAGAAGAAAAGGGGAGCACTTGACTGAAGTACTGATTGGTGAGCAACAGCAAATAGTTTCACGGCAGCATGAAAACACAAGACAAATACTCCCCTGGAGGTACAAAACTGATGCTAAAACTGTGCAGTGTGTTAATCTGTGGTGGGTTGACCCTGGCTGGATGTCAGGTGCTCACCAAAGCCACTCTATCACTGGACAGGGGAGAGAAAATATAGTGAAAAGCTTGTGGGTCAAGATAAGGATGGGGAGAGATCACTCGTTAATTACTGTCATGGGCAAAACAGGATCAACTTGGGGAAATCAGTTTGATTTATTATCAATCAAATCAGAGTAGGGTAATGAGAAACAAAACCTAAATCTTAAAACACCTTCCTTCCATCCCTTCCTTATTCCCAGGCTCAACTTCACTCTTGATTTCGCTGCTTCCTCCCCTAGCGAATGGCACAGAGGGACAGGGAACGGAGGCTGTGGTCAGTTCATCACACATTGTTTCTGCTGCTTCTTCCTCCACAGGAGAAGGATTTCTTATACTCTCCCCCTGTTCCAGTGTGCGGTCCTTCCCATGGGAGACAGCTCTCAATGAACTTCTCCAATGTGAGTTCTTCCCACAAGCTACATTTCTTCAAGATCTGCTGCAGTGTGGGCTCCTTCCATGGAGTGCAGTCCTTCAGGAACAGACTTCTCCAGTGTGGGTCCCCCATGGAATCAAAAGGTCTGCCAGCAAACCTGCTCCAGCATGGGCTCCTCTCTCCGTGGGTCCACAGGTTCTGCAGGAGCTGGCTCCAGTGTGGAGTCCTCCACAGGCTGCAGGTATATATCTGCCCCAACATTAACCTCTTTGGGCTGCAGGGATACAGCCTGCCTCACCGTGGTCTTTACCACAGACTGCAGGGGAACCTCTGTTCTGGCACCTAGAGTACCTCCTCCCATTCATTCTTCACTGACTGTGGTGTCTGCAGAGTTGCTTCTCTCACATATTCCCACTTCTCTTTTCAGCTGCAGTTTCACAGGTTTTTTTCCTCCTCCTTTAATATGTTATCACAGAGGTGCTACCACCATCACAGACGGGCTCAGCCAGCAGTGGGTTTGTCTTGGAGCTGGCTGGCATTGGCTCTATTGGACATTGAGAAGTTGCTAGAAGCCACCCCTAGCATCACACCCCACACCCTGGCTACCTTGCTATGCAAATTCTATACACTTCTTTACCATAATCATTTCAATTCCATTTCTTCACAATTTTCATCCAATTTTTGACAGTGTTTGCTTTTGTTGCTTCTTCATTTCTGGACTTTAATAACTAAACCCTGTTCCGATTTCATGTCCACATATAGAAACCCAGACCAAGAAGTTTGTAGTCAATTTGTTTTTATCTTCCTACTAATCCGGCTGTTACCTCTGCCAAAAATTTAGAATTTATTCTTGTGAGTTCAAGAAAATATTACAAAAATCACCATACTTAAATCAAATGGCAGTTGTCTGTCTTTGATCTTGGTTAAGGAAAGTCCTTGCACCATGCCTAACATTTAGCCTGAGCATAAATCTCATTAAAATCAAGCACGTGCTTAAGACCCTAAAATAGGCTCTCCTGGCAAAAGACATCTGTAACTAGTTAGAAACATTTAACCATCCATAACTATCTTTCTGCACTGTGCTCCTGCTTCTATAGCTGCATTATCAATCTTCATTCCTGTCTCTTTGTGCCTGGACAGAAATTGCTTTGGTTCTTGAAAATCTAACTCACTCAAATTTATTCCTAGCCCCTTCCCTTCCTCCTTTCTGTGCATGTAGAAATCTTTCCATCAGCAAGCCTCATTGAAAAGCAAACCAGACAAACCAAACACACATCCTCTGAGTGTCACAGTGACTTTGAGCCCTCTTTCCTCTGTCTTTTGTAACTTTTTGCCCTAGAAATTCTGTCTGACCCCTTGTGGGAAAGGTGGATAGTGCATGATTTTCACCTTTTCATTCTCAGGTTAGTCAGCAAGATATTCTGTGTATCTCATTAATGGCTTCAGCCTCCAAAGCACAAGCTTTCAAACCATGACAAGATTTTGAAAACGTTTCTCTGTAATAATTCTTTAACCTCTTTTTTTTTTTTTCTTTCTTTTTTTTCTCCTAGATTGCTTCCTATTGTAATCAGCAATCTCCCCCACTGTGGCAATATTTTCTCAACAGATTTTTTGTATAAGGCTTCAAGCTTTGATTTGTTTCCATGTTTCCAACTCTCTCTTTTTTTTTTTTTAATGTTCTCTAGATATCTCAATAAACAGCATTCCATACCTAGTATCTCATGTTTATCTCCAAAAGGGATTACTAACAACAGTAACTCAGGTTTGCCTTGGTCTGTATGAATCCTCTAAAATAGATTGACTCTAAAGCTACTGATCAATTTTCAACTATGTCTTCTATTTGAATCCTTCCCTCCTATTCTATCACTATTCACAATCAAACTTAGGTTAATGTTACATATGAATTTCAGGTCAGAGGTTTTTAACCAGGGAGTGCACTTTGCTGAGTTTTACAAGGTGACTGATGAGTTAGATTTCATGACAAACAGGATCAAGGTGCAGAAGGTGAAGCCAGAGGTTAGTTCTGAAGCCAGCAGTTCAGCACCATTGATTTGATTGCAAACCATCAGGAAGTTTCCCTTCTTTGACTTCTAGGAGCTTCCACCTCTGCCCTTAATGCACATGTGGTGAGATGGCACCATGGGAGTGTGAAATGTTTCTGACAATGCAGGCATAGTAAGACTATTAACTCAAATGGTTAAGAAAAAAAAGGATACATGCAGTCCTAATACAGGACTCTGTTAAGTAATTATTTTTTTTAATCACTTAGTCTCAGATCCCTGAATGTATTTAGCATCCTAATTTTCAAACATCAGTGAAATTGCTCCATGAAATGAATGGCTGGTACACACATAAATATGACTTAATTCTGGACCTTTGATCTTTTGGCAGCCTTTTTAATGGCCTCCAGAGAGGTCAGTGAAACTAATCAAAAAAATTAACAACAACCATTTTGAGTCAGGGCTGAAAGGGAGAACCTCAGATTTCCTGGTTGCATGGCATTAGAAAAAAGTGAATCCCTTTCATCTAAATATAGCTCTTCCTCCACCATCTTAATATGTAAAATTCAGAAGCTTAACTCCATCACTGGTATCAGAGAGATGCTTTTCCCAAGCCACTTTCAGAAAAAGCCATCAGAAAGTTGTTGCTAAATGTCATTTTCAGTATCAGCATTGCAGTTTCTGTCCATCGCAGATTAAAAGTCTCTTTCAAGCACCACTTTGAATTAAGTAAATCACAGTAGCACTCCAGCTACCCCATAATCTCCACTGGAACACTTTCCTGGCATATTTAGACTACAAATGTATTTCTATCAGCACCATGGAAGTCAGGAGACTGTGAAACCTCTTTTCTGTAACAAGGCTCGAGAGGAGAATGAAAGCTTTTAATTTTTAGCAATCCTTCTACAAAGTACAGTATTAAAGTGGCAGGGAGTTTTTCCTTTTAGGGCTAGACAAATCCAAGCTAGTAGTAAAACAAACTTTTCATATTATATATTCGCTTTTACTCAGTTTTATTTAAAAATCTCTTCTCTGTTGAATATGTTGTTCAAAATGCCTGAAGTAATAATTATTAAAATTAATACCACTACTGTATTCAGTTTATGTATTAATGAAGAGAGAATTAGTGATCATTAGCTGTAAGTATTAAATATAAGAAACCAGGAAGCATTTAAGCTGAATTGAACAGGTTTAGTTGGTTAATATCTATTGTGTTTTGGTTTTTTTTATTTACAACTGTGTAAAACAATATATATTGCCTCCTTAGCACCTTTATTGCACAGTTTGGTGATGCAAACCCTCTGTTTTAAGTATGAAGTAGGCACTTCTCTGAGGACATGCACATGTACACAAAAGATCAAGTGTTCTAGCCAGGATTCATACCCCCATCTTCAGGCAGTCACTGTTGCAGTTCTATATTGTAAATGTAAGAAGAGGTGCAACTCATGGAAGATTCATGCCTTTAGCAGCCTAAGTCACCCTTTGCAGGTGACTAACTTGCACTGTGGGGCAGTTTTACACAGATATTTAATCATTTAAGCCCATAATCTACAGACATTTAAGCCAATACCTTCTGTTGCAATAAATTCAACAAAGGCACCTTGCTCACTCTGCCAGTGTCTAGTAAGACTTTCAAAAGCAACTAGGTACCTAGGGTAGGATTCAACCCATCTAACTTCAGGTGTCTCCAATGTAAATATCCATAGCTGGGTATACAGATTCTGATTGTAGCAAATGGATAAAAATAATCAACAAACTCTGTGAAGATCATAGTGTGATTTCTGTATCAGATGTAGATGTTCACTTTAGCATGAGGTACAGGAAGCTACAGCAGTGATGCTGAAAGTCAGCAATTCTGAACCCATACCTTTAATTTGAATCAGAGCTTACATAGAATTTACCCTCCCCTTAGCCAATAGTCTGATAGGTATTTGAATACCATCAAGGAATTGGTCCTCAGAATTCAGTTATATTCCCAGTGGAAAAACCTCACTAATTTCAATGGAATTTTGGTCAAACTGGCAGTACTCCACACTAAATAGTAATAGGTATCAATCACTCTGTACAGTTATGTCCAAAGTAAGCCTGGTCATACAAGCACATAGAAAGGTGTGTTTGAGGCAGAATTAAACAACCTTTGCTTCTTGGCCTTCTCAAGTATAAGACTTAGTAAAGTAAAGCCCGATTTGATCTTATGCGTGCTTCTAGATAGGAGAGACTTTAAGGCTACCTAGCAGCATTCTCATTAATGCAGGGCAGAGTTTCTATGTATTTCTTGTCTTCTGCATCAATTTTTCATTTGCAGTTTATTCACAGAACTCTTTACCAGTGCCCTTGAAGAGTCATCTTCTTCAAATGACTGAACTGATTGCATTACACAAAGTACACCAGTAAAATATTTTTGGGAAGTGAAACATTTTACTCTTTTTAAACTATTCCTGATATTCATAGTGTCAGATTCCATCACTGGCTAGGAATGCAGCATGTTAGCATGATTATGGCACTGGGTATCCCTTTGAAAAATTCTACAGTATGAAACATTATGAGATTGGCTAACTGTGAACAAAATCAGGCTAGAAATAAAGCGCCCATTTTTAACAAGACGTTAATTATCTAATGTCTGTATTGGGTATATTTTATGTTCTCTATCATTTAAATTCTTCATAATAAAACTGTCTGTCTTTCTCAAAGTGCCTTGATCAGAAGTTGCAGTCTTGATGTATCTATGACTTGGTGAAATTATGCCTTGCAGTAGAAGAAGCCAGAATATCTGACCACTGTAGTCCTTTCTGTCCTTAACATCTGAAACTTTTTCACATTTTGACCTTGAAACAAAGCCCAGTGAATCTAGTGGGAAACATCCCTTTGGTTTCAAAGGCCACCTCCCTGCAAACCAGCTACAACATGCAAACTCAATTTTCACAACTCCTGAAGGATGGGACAGAAAAATAGGGTTCCTTTTGCACTTGGAAATGTGATTTTCTTAATGGAACAGAGACCTTCTGTGTAGGCATGAATTCGACACAGAGAGCTTTTGGGATTGTGGCCTGTTACAGTAGTAAAGTACTTTGTAGGTTATTCAGTGGAAAATGTGCATTTCTGGATATTATTTTAGTGTTGTACCCTTAAAGATAAATGAGTAGAGATATATTGTATATAAATATGTATGGGGAATAATTTTGTGTCATCTTGACCCAAGACCTATCATCTTGACCCCAGACCTATCATCTTGACCCCAGAAGTCATCTTACTGAGGATGTGAAGACTGCCTTAGAAAAGAAAGGAGGATTTGACCTTTAAATTACTTTGGGCTTATTATCTTGTGGAGGAAACACAGAATGTAGATAATTATGATTGTTTTCCATTATGTTACTCATTAACAAATAACTCCCATGCCCAGATGCTCACCTTGCTGAGAAATGTATGTGCTGTATTTACATCTACATTATAGTGTCGAATCATTTCAGTATATGGTATTCCTGAAATTTGAGTTATCATACAACCTCCCTAGTGTTCTCAGGTTGATACAGTCAAGATTAATGAGACACTAGCTCTCTATTAGGACACTGCTTAAGAATGTGCATTTAATTACTGTGAATTATTAGAGGAATTAACATAGTGTGATTTTTTTATCTGTACAAGTTAACTAAAAGGTTTCTCTTTTACCCCACTATAAGGTTCTCAAACAGGATATTTTTAATGGACATTGTTCTGATAATGGCAACAAGTCAGACCACACACAGAAATGGCCAAAATTTCAAACAACGATCCCCTGGTTTTGGGAGTACCATATACACATACTTTTATGCATTTGGACCTGAGTTAAGCGTAGTAGACAACAGACACAATTGAATAGGCACATGCTTTTAATTAATTTTTTAGGCAGAGCAGTTGCCCAAACAAGTGGACATATCCAAATGTACCCTTGCAAATACTGAGAAAACACATATGGTTTCACTGGGTTTCTGAGTTCCCACAAGTAGCTTTCCGTTTTCACTGAAGACAAATGGACAGTTTCAGCTTGCACACAGTCAAATAGAGTGATACTGTGGGAACACACTCATCAATTTTAATGAGGTTAGTTTCTGAGTAAAGTGCAATTCTGAGAGTGTAAAAGTGAGACTGTATGTAGTCCAAAGACATTATTGTAGGCTGCTCCACTGTATGACTCCATATGAGATTTTCTAATGTGTATGGCCTGGGTTTGCGTTTTATATTATTTTTATTTTATTTTAAAAGCTTTTCACATGCAATTGCATCAGAGGGAGTATTTTTACTTTCTCTGGAGATTCAAAGGAATTGGATTTCTAGCTCTTCCATCAGTTCTTAGTGGGATAGACATAATGCTTGCATTTTAACTGACAGGCCTGAGACAGACAATATCTGGGGCATGCAATGTTTTAATTTCATGTCTTCTGGCCTGCTTTTGCTCCTGCTTTCATTCATGCCAGTGTTACTTTTTGTCTCTGCAAAAGCCTGTCCCCATCTTTGAAAGGATTCCAAAGTACATATAGAATACAAAGACATGTTGATTAAAATAAAACTTTAACTTGTTGTGAGGTTGGGTGGGGGTGTGGTGTGTTTCTAGGTGATAACTGATAAGACTATTTCCAAAGACTAAATGACTTTGCTGTTGTTGAAGAGATATATCTTGAAACTACACATCAAAGAGAATGTAATTTCCATGTTCTACTGACACTATTCTTTAACTGCTAAGATCTAAAGCACAGATACCTGACTAGAATGGGGTGATCCCATGAAGTTTTCTGTGATATCACACTATATCACAAAACAATAGCTACCCAGTCACAGTCACTGCCTGGACAATTCTCATCATAGGCCAAGATTTTATCCTCAGCTAAAAAAACATGAACAGATAAGTCTTATATAGGATTTTTGGAGAACAAGACATCTCTCAGCCTGAGGAATTTTACAAAACTGCACCCCTAAAGTCAGGAAGCCAATAGTGCTGTAATCAAGAAACTTGAAGGGATACAGAAATTCAAATAAAACCATGTTAAATGATGCCTAAGAAGCTACATTTCAGCCAGTTAAATATCATCTAATATACCGCCAGTCCTATATCTGTTGTTCAATTATCACACAGTTTTTCCTCTTGGATATCTTTTCCATACTGTCTGCATGCAACATTCTCATTTTCCATACATTTAATCCCCAGATTTACTTCTTCTGTTACTAAACTCAATCCAGCTCTAGTTCTTGTCTCCAAGCATTAGAGTCATAGTATAAGCAAAATGAATGCAGCCTAGATACAAGTATATCTCACATATCACCCATAAGCACATCCTACATGCCACTGTACAAATCAGATTTGTCACTCCAAGCTGTTCTTCTCTGAACACCATGGTAACACCTGTTAAACAACTCCAGAAGTGAAAATAATGTGGAATTATAAGGGTCCTTATCCACAAAACATGAGGAATTATGGCAATACTATAATGAATAGATAATAGAGAATTCATTTGTAGTGTATAAAGGGTCTAAATAATTTGGGTTTTAACAGTCCTCTTACCTCTGCCTTTTTGACTGCATTCAAGGCTGCCAATGAGTTGTCTTGGCAGACGTACCAAGAATTACAATAAACTAATTTGAGGAGGTCATGAGAACATGAATCTAATGAATCTAGGCTAATAATTACAGCTCATTTAATTACTTCTGAGATAAAACAGGAGCTGTAATTTTTTTTATAATTGATGTTGCTGACATCTTTGTACCTTTTAAGTGTGTTAGTTGTAAAATCTGCCATGTTAATGTTGAAGTTGATAAAAATGTCACAAAGTAAAGGAAAGATAATGGAACAGGAAAGTATCTAAATGTCAAATAAGTAGAAAGGTATTTATAGATAGATACTTTACTGCCTTTACGCTGCACATGAGCTCTACAATAAATGTACAACATGTGTAAGTGAATCAGGAGCTCCTGGCTGAAAATCAAGATTTTGTTTGGTCAGATTTTCTCAATGTAATTCTATTTTTTCATACTTGCCCTAAGCCATTATCATGAAAGCAGATGCATTAGACCAGACACTTGATGGAGGAATCCATGTTATTATATAAACATCCACGTTAAAATATTGGATAGCTTGAGGCTTCAAACCTGGTAAACTTATAATTACATGGCAACTATATTCAGGTAAATTGCCTATTGAAGTTTTTTTATCTGCCACACTGAGAATTTGGAAAATAGTCCCTTTAACATTTAAAAAAATATCTGACTCAATAATTTCTCCATACAGAGCATTGATTATTCTTTCTTCATGGACTGATTTTGCACGTCTGCAGTCAGTGAGACTTTTACAATCAAAGAGAGTTTAACTTCACTGGAAATAGGAGCAGGTCCTCTGTGCCTAATGGACCTTGAAATTAACACAACTTCTTTATATTTTTGTTTTTGCTCCAGCACTCTCAGTACCAGTACAGCTTTCAGAGGTGATTCTGGCCAGCTCACTCTCCTTCTGCTAGACCTCAAGCAGCAAACAAAGCTGAAGCTTAGTCCCACATGGTCAGGAGAGTTTGTTATGCATCCTTGGTTGGTAGGTTTTTTAAAGTACTGTTTTTGTTAATAATTCAGTATCTCTTCCTTCCTCACATCTTAGACAATATCTTGGTCATCAAGAATATGACCTGTGAATCCAAAGGACACTAGGGGACAGTCTTGCAGAGCTCAGCACTTGGTGCATTGAGACATCTGACAGTGGGCTGAGCAGTCAGATGGCTTTTCTACCAGCACATGGCATTAGGATTGCCAAGAAGCACCAGCTCAGAGAGCACCAGCCCTCTTCCTACACTATGGCATAGGTCTTCTCGCCATAACAAGGCTGTCTAGACACCAGGGAAGGAGAGGTCTGTGGGAGAGACATAAGATCAAGGTCTAATGCAGATATCATGCTAATGTTGTATAGCTCTATTTATCTGCAGAACAAGGACAATAATGTGGGTTTTTTTCTGCCTTAATTTAGGTTAAAAATTCTTTGAAATTATGTCTACCTGCATTAGTTTACCACTGAGTGCTACTACAATTCTTGATGCCTATTCTAACTGTATCAGTCATGACCTGTTGTAAGAGCAACAAACTATGAATATTTATTATCTGTAGCATCATTTGACTGATAACAGCTGAAGTGAATCATCCTGCTATCCTTTTAAATAAAACACAAAAGTATATAGAATTATAGAATGGTTTGGGCTGGAAGGGACCTCTAAAGGTCATCTAGTCCAATGCCCCTGCAGAGAGCAGGGACATCCTCAAATAGATCAGATTACTCAGAACCTCTTCAAACAACACCTTGAATATCTTCAGGGATGGGGCCTCAACTACCTCCCTGGGCAACCTATTCCAGTGTTCCACCACCCTCAAGGTAAAGAAATTGTTTCTAACATCCAATCTAAATCTACTTTTCTCTAGTTTGAAACCATTGCCCCTCATCCTGTCACTACAGACCTTTGTAAACAGTCCCTTTCCCGCCTTTTTGTAGGCCCCCTGCAGGTACTGAAAGGTCACTGTTAAGTGTCTCCAGAGCCTTCTCTTCTCCGGGCTGAAAAACCCCAGCTCCCTCAGCCTGTCTTCACAGGAGAGGTGTTCCAGCCCTCTGATCATTTTCGTGGCCCTCTGATGGATCTGCTCCATCAGGTCCATGTCCCTCCTGTACTGAGGGCTCCAGAACTGGGTGCGGTACTACAGGTGAGGTCTCACCAGAGTGTAGTAGAGGGGCAGAATCACCTCCCTTAACCTGATGGCCATGCTGCTTTTGATGCAGCTCAGGGTGCAACTTGCCTTCTGGGCTGCAGATGTGCATCGTTGGCTCATGTCCAGCTTCTTGTCCACCAGTACCCCCAAGTCTTTTTCCACAGGGGTACTTTCTATCACCTCATCCCCCAGCCTGTATTGATAGAGAAGATTTTTCTGGCCCAGATGTAGGACCCATATACACACACTCCTTATCCTGTCTAAAAATACCCCCACAAAACAAGACCTGACCAGTTTTTTTATTAGTGGCACATGATAAATAACTTCATTCTTTGTGAAACCACTTTAAAACCAGAGCAACATTTTATAATTTTGAATTCATCATAGTAGTTTATTGTATTCCTAACTTTTTTTTTTATTTCTATTCATTGTACACATTTGACTCATTTACGCATACATAAAAGACAAAGTTTCTGTCTGTAGTCCAACATGCAGCTAATAGTCACTCAGGCTTCTGTTATTTCACACCAGGTTTAGATATAAACCTCCCTTTATCTCAACAAAAGAAGATGAACATTGATTCAGAAATGTAATGTAGACAGGTGACAGTGAAAACTGAACAAACAGGACTCTGGTGTCACCTGCAAAAAATAAAATCCTTTTGGAAAGTTCAAGAGGGAAGAAGCAATAAATTGTTTTCCGTCTGCTGCTTCGATCTTAGATTATACAACAAACAGTTGTAGGAAAAGAAAAACAAGGTCATCCCTAAGGGACTAACTCCTCTTAGGAGGCTGTTGTGATACAGCAGTGTTAAAAATACTGTGATAATAATAATAAAAAGAAACCATACAGACTCATCACCTACTTTAATAATCTCTTATAACTGATCGAAGAAGTGACATTTAAAGTGTTATTTAGATACTGCCAGATAGCTGGTTGTAATTTGAGACCTAATAAACAAATTTAGTGAACTAGAGTTGCTGGAAGTTCAGTTATGGTGACATGATTTTGTAAAAACAGAGGACTTGTGGGTCCCATAAGACCTTTAATCAAAGCAGCAATGAAGTTTGTAGCTCCTATGTGACATCATGCGTACATTGTTTTGGGTTTTTTAGAGTTTGCCATGTAGCAGCTGTCTTTAAACTACATGGAACAGCTCTTCTATTTACTAATAATTTAAGACCTTCTTAAAGCAGAAGAAACAGGCATACAAAACAGACATAGAAACAAAACATCCTCTGTGTGAAATGTCTCTCCCCCAGTGATTGAACGCTCCAGCCCATTCAAATATCTCAGCTGCTTCAAAGTGCACTGATAGCCAGATAAGGGATTTTTTTTCCTCCAAAACTTAGGAGCATCTTCACAACATTTCTCAGAACAGGAAGAAAGTCAAATAAAAGCAAGTCAAGAAAGGAAATTACTAGTGTGAGGACATAATACAGAAGCAGAAGGTATTAGTAAGAAGATGGGCATACTGATAATTCTAGTCTCTCAAGATCAGTCCCACCTACCATCTGTACTGTTCACCTGCAGGCACAGACCTATGTTGTTCTCCAGAGCATACCTAAGTGGAAAAGTTGATAGAGCTCATGTAAGTGCAAACCCAGCTTCTCCACCAACAAAGTCTGGAGCTAAGCACCTTCCAGGCCTGTTCACCAGCAGAGAGCTCAGACATAATTCTCGCTGATTCTTCAGGTGACTTTTATCTCACCTAACTCAGTGTAGACACCAAGTGAGCTAATTCCCTTAGTTCACAGAAAGAAACAGGTGGTTTACAGGCAGGAGTTATCTGACCTAGTTAACATGACTAATTTAAGATCAAATTAATTGCATGCTGGAAGCATGCTGTTCTGTACATTGGCTTTAGTGGCAAATCTTTAGAAGAACTGCTAGCTTTTGTGTTAGCATTTGCACTATGAATATCTACATTTCATCAAATGAATCCTTACAGAGTATATACCTGAATCCAAGGCACAGCTTGGCTTCTGGACACCTATGGAGACAGTAAATTCATGGTTCAGTATGTTTAAAATGCTCTCTCAGTCTCCTCCTCAGTTAGGTTTAAATGTCCCATGATGCAGAAAGTGGCCACGGAGCAGCAGCTGGCCATGTCTGGAGTTAATTGTGTAAATATCTAGTTAGATATTTAAGATTATAATTAATAGAAGTATAAAATTATGTACAAAATGCCATGTTATTACTACTTTTGAAAGTAGCAGGGTTTTATCTTTGCTTTTAGCCTAGCAACGCTCAACTTACCCTAAGCTAGATATCTAAAAAAGGCACATCACTTCAGTCTGTTTGCCTTCAGTTATTATAAAGAGAGACAAGAATTGTACCTCATTCTTTGTAAATGTATAAAATAGAGTGAGATGAAAAACAATGAATTTGAATCATGATTTTTTTCAGTACTAACAAAAATTTTTCCTATCTTAGCTTCAAGAATTTTAAATGGTTAACTTTGCTCAAAGGGAAAATTTTTGCAAGAAGAGATACACAACTATTCTCTTTACTCCTGTATCTTGCTACCTACAATTGCTTGGAGATAAGCATGTGCATATTCTACTGGAGAGGAATGCTGTCCTGAATCATGGCCTTAAAAATTACACAATAAAGACACCTGACTATAAGAAGCATTTTGCATTTCATTGAAAATAAGACAGTGGAAGAGACAGTTATCCAGCCATATACAGAACCATTATCCAACAGTTCATGGTTGAAGGTGCATAACTTCTTACTCAGATGAAATTCTCAGAGGCAATTTAAGGTAAATAAAATAGAGTTTTCTGATACAGAATATAACAGCTGTCTTTGCTTAGCATTTTGATTTGCTTTTCTTTCTTTCCTAAAGGGAATAAAATGTGTTGAAAATCTACATATTAGTGCCACAGAAGTGTAATTTTCCTGGCATCCCATATCCTGTTTCCTTCTTTCCCAAGTTTGCTGTTCTCAGCTTTCCAAGTACAGCATTCCCCCAGCTGCATCTGATAATTCTCATCTCAACAACAACAAAAGAGAAAAAAAAAAAGTCTGCAAAAATAATATACTCATTTTCATGCCAAATTTAAAAGAAAAATAAGTAAATGAACAGCTGAACTACAGTAAATGATTTTTCACTAATTTAAGGGAATTTTATATACAATCTTCTCTAAGTATTTCCTCTACACCTGCAGCACCCTCTTTTTCTTCCATCTTCTGTTCTTTTCTAACTGAGGATGATGATAACATGGGATCCTGAATCATCAGTTAATCTGGAAAAATCCTACATTGCAAGAAGCACAGAATTTACGTTCTACTTCTTGATTTGGTGCCTTCCTCCTCTTACTTTTTCTATGGTAAAAAAAAACAAGGCTCTACTGAATCTTTCTACCAGCATAATGAAGAATTTTGTCATGGGGAAATGATTTATTTTTCAAGAGTACTGCAAAACAAACCTTTAGTATAAATAGGGTTATTTGAGTTTACGTTAGTGGAACTCAGAATGTTGTTTCTTATATGAGTTGAGGGCAAGGAGGGGAGATGCCTGATTAGAGGAAGTGTATTTGTAAAGAAACATTTCTCAAATGTTCTCCTCCTCCCCCAAAAAACACTCAAAACCACGAATGAAATTATTTTAGAATCCCCATAACTATGCACAGTTTGGTTATTCTCAATAAGAGCTATGAAATGCATTCTAGACATTTCTACAGCCCTTGTATTAAAACATGAAATCTATCATTTTACTTTCCCGGTAAAGCCAGAAATAAACATTGAATTTGTTTAGGCTCTACTAATTTAAATATTTTAGAATATAAAAATGGGATTAAATGCATTTTGGAATTATGCAAAATGATAGTAGACCTTTATAGAAAAAATTGCTCTAAATTCTGATACTAAGATAACAATATATTATGACAAGCGGATTATTAGAATTTTTTAAAAAAAATTTAAAAACCCCTTTTATTCATCTAAAAAGGCTTGACAAGATCAATTACCACAGCCCATGGGCACTATGTACTTCAGGATATAATAAATTTTGGTATTCACTAAAAGCTGGTACAACTTATACTGTTTTGTTTTGTTTTTTTCTTCTACACACTGTCACAGTATTTCTTGATAGATATTGTTACTCCTGTTGATTGTTAAATTTCTCAAACAATGAGGCTGGCATATAAGCTCCTCTAATTGAACAATTTGTCAAGAGTGTTTGCCTTTAGAATGAATATTCTAAAGGACAGACAAAAAACCGAGTCAGTAAAAACTACTTAACTTGTAGGACACAAATAGTACTAGTTTTCAATGAACAAACCTGAACCAATGGAGGTCTACTTATCTTCAAATGCCATTTGACTGACTGACATTTCTTCAGGTTTCATTATTCATTTGTCAGGAAGTAAATAAGTGAGCTTTATAGACTTTGTGTTAATTTACTCTGGCAGTTAATTTACTCTGGTAGCATTGCCTTCTGGAGTATTATAGCAAAGTTTGTACTGAAGGATGCTGAAATCTCCCTTTCCCCCATTCAATCTCTAACACTCACTTTGGTTTCCTCCATACTTTCATTCTGATCTCATAGGTGGAAATCTATTACAGTACAGTTTATATGAGAGTGCATGTACATGTCTATACATATAATTTTTGCTGTATTTGCAGACCTGAGAACATTGGTAGGAAAATTCACAACAGAAGGTCCAATGCGTACCTTGTTAAATTCACCAGTGGTATCAAGTGAGCTTAGCTTTATGAGGGTTCTACATGGTCAGCATCATGGTCTACAAACTTCTTAACTAGGTAACAAAACTTAACTTGCTTACCCACAGTGTGAGACACTAATGCTGACATCAGAAATCTCCTGCCGAACACGGAAGTGCTGGTAGTTATATTTAACACACCAGATATCCTTTGGTTTTAATTTAGTACTTAGTAGTCACACTTTTCTGTTGTTTGCAGCTCTCTTTGTACTGGAAAGAAGAAAGAGATTCAAGCTGTTTTGCATATAAAAGGAGTTTTGCATTGAGGTGGGGAAAACCATACAAGTTGTCTCATGTCAAATATAAGGGCAGAAGGAAGCAGGTGGCAGGAGTCCCACTTGTTTCAATGGGGCTGGAGTGCAGCCAACCCCAAAAGAGCTCACACCGTTCCAGCTCTCCAGCAAGATCTTCCCAAACATGGCTTGGATTCTGTTGAAAAGCTGGCGAGCCACAAAAGAGTTTTCCAGGATGTTTGGTTGTTTCATTGGTTTGAATATTGGTTTTGTTTGCTTATTTGCCATATTTTTTGAAAGTTTACCTTTTGTAAAAAGATAAAGCTTTTTTGAAAATGCGAGAGGGACTAGAAGTTAAAAGAGTGTTTGAGTAGTGAAAAATCACCTTTTTTTGTGAAGATTCTTTTAGTTTCTTTTCAACAAAGTTTTGCCCTATCCTTTGGCATCCACAGGGCAGCCTCCAACACCGTTTTTTCTCACCACTTTCTGTAAACTTTTGTGAGTTATTTCAGAGGAAGAGGATTGGTTTGGAAAACACTTGAAATTTTTAAACTTGAAAAGATAGCAGATTTGATCAAATATATCAAAATGTTAATAACATTATTGTTGCTTTGCCATCAGGATGAAAGCAAGGCATAGTTGTTGTTTTCCAGAACATAAGAAATCTTAAAAGTTTAAGTTAATCTTGCCTTGACTTTAGTATTTTATTTGAATTATCCTTATAGTACCATCAGATTCCAGACTTATTCACCACCAGCTGAATCAATTACGTTTCCTGATAAAACAATTTTCCAAAGTTTCAGGTTTTAAAATATGCAATTTCACCAAGGCAACAGTCTCTGACTTCATTTTAAAATTACTACACACCCCATTTGCCTTCTCTATAAAGATATGGAATTTAGTGAGAGTACATTTGTTAAATTAGAGGTGTAGGTGCATCAGACACTGGTATGGTTCTTTAAGTGCTATGTTATGAAACAGTGCAAATATATGCACACTGGACAGTTGTCTTCAAATCAGAGATAATATAAGCATGCAACACACTGATGTTTACTCTATAAGGAAAATTACAGACTGTTTCCCTAAAAATGTTCCTTATCCACAGGGAAATTTTATCCTTAATCGAACTATTCTAAGAAGAATAGGCAAATCTTTGTTTATTTTTTAAAAGATTCTTCACACCTGACATCTCTCCCTGCTCCTCTGAATTGGAGGTTAAAGGTCATTGATGAGAGTAAGAAGTAACTCTAAAGGAATTTGAGGCAATGTGCACAGCAAGCATGTTGCTCAGAGATGTTGTGCAGTCTTCATACTTGGATGTTTTTCAAGACTTAACTGGATAAAGCCTGAGGAAGTAGGTCTGACCTCATAGCTGACCCTGCTTTGAGCAGAAGATCAAACTACAGAGCTCCTCAGATCCTGTCCAGCCTGAATTAACCTGTAATCCTATGATTGTTATCTAGATTTTTCTAAGACAAAGTTCATTTTTCCAGGGCATTAATGGCTTTCTAATGAAGATGATAGCTGCCACTACAAAGGTACTTTCAGACAACTCCCTGGTGTTCACCTCACACTCTCACACATGTTTAAAATTGAAAATAACTCCTGTTTTGAATCATATGTTATAGTTGTACATAAAGGCCCAAGTTATGCACAACAGCAGCTAACGAAAGAGCATCTGTGACATTAGTGTCCACATGTAGAAAGCATAAATGAGATTTCTATGCTCACTCCCAAATACTGGCTGGGGTAGGACACCTCACCAAAGTGAGACATAGGCAACGTTCACGTCCTCCAGTCCCCTACCCCTTGCTGAGTGGGTCTTTGGAGCAGGGAAGAGACTGCTCTGTTTTGTTACACATTCAGTGAGTTCCCTTTTACTTCTCCCTGTCTGGGATTGTTCTGGAAACTTGAGTCAAAGTGACACCATGTACAGCTGATAGAAAAGCAGTGCCATGTCATTTTTCAGTTCTGGCTACTTTCTCAGGGTTTATACAGGGGCACAAAGATTAGTCAAATAATTGTTCAGGGCAACTCCCAATCAGGGAATTAGAAGCCATTAAAACAGGGAAAATCTTTGGGTTTGTTTGCAAATTGGAAAACATTATCTGCATTTGTCTGAGGTAGCACCTCTGCAGTTGGCAATGAAATTATGCCAGTTTACACCATGCGAAGTGCTGGCTTTGACAGTGCTTTGTCAGCCACTTCATCTCTCAATGTCAAACCTTGCATCAGAAACAACAACACTGAGAAAACAGCTGATGTCTCTATTTCTTTTGCCAACCAGAGGATGCAATGTCAGATACAACACCTGTTTCAGATCTTGAAAGATTTTTTCTGTCTGCCTTTTTGAAATACTAGGGTTTACCATGATTTCCTGTTTTCTCTATAGGCCGTAATCCAGACTGTGTTTTTAATCAGCAGGTTTATGGGAGAGAAAAAGATATGCCTCGAGTCCAGGTAATGACATGTATTTTCTGAATATCTGTGTCTGAATCTGAGTTTTGTGTTCACACGGATCAGGAATATTTCCTTCATTAAAAATAAATTTCTCCTATGCCGATTTTTCTTCATCAGAAGACAGGTGTTACTTAAGTATTTACCTGGTTTGAGCACCTACTGTCAACATTTTTGTCTCAAATCCTGCATACTTCTGCTGCCTAGAGGTGATTAAAGGTCTGCAGAAGCTTATATTTCTGACATAAAACTTCCCGAGGGACCTAATTCTGCTTCAGGAGGGTTGACTGTAGAGAGAGAAGACAGCTATTAGCAGTCTCCAAGTTGTCAAAGCTCAATTTAACTGTGCAGCTTCAGATTCTGGAGAGCTATTTCATGTCAGAAATGATTGTTTAGGTGTTTCTAAAAAATGAATATTCTCAAAATTTCCATTCATGAAGGCTAAATAATAAGACAAAATGGAAGAAGTAATTCCGGTTTGATATGGGTTCAATCCTATTTTTCTTTTTTTCTCTCTGAGCACATCTCTCTGATTTCTCTGTCTCAGTAGTACTGACTTGCCAGAAAGGAAAGTGCAGCAGGTAGAGACATTACTGAGCTTATATTAATCTCACAGCAACTGGATAACAGGATGCATCTACCCTAGCACTTTAGTTCAGAACAGGGAGAGACTTGTAAGGTAAAACTCCTGAGTATCTCCCTTTACTCTGCTGAGTTCACCTGTCTCAGAGCATATAATCTGGCAGCTGCTGAACTAGAAGATGCACTCCAGAAGGTACCTAACACTTAACTGCCTTCTACTTCATGGGACCAGTCTGGGGTTAGTCCGAAGTGTTACCCCACTCCTTCCTTCCTACTTCCTCAAAACATGCATAATGTAGACATTTCCTCAGCATGCAACTGCTTTGCTGTAAAGATCTGGTCTATGAGTCTGTATTACTTACTAAGAGAGAGAGCCTCAGCCAATTTGCCTTTAGCATCTGTCAGATGGGAAGTGCACAAACAAAATGGCAACAAAGTCACCAAAATGCTGTAAAATAGATTGAAAAAGAGAGAAAATGTCATATCCAAAGTGCTATTTAGTATGAGCTGGGTTGTTTGGGTTTTCTTCCTCTGTACCAACACTAGTTTTGCAATTAAGGCATATGCCTTTCTCAGGCAATTATTATAAAAAACATTACTGTTGTTGTTGTTAATAATAATTATTGTTTGGGTTGTTGTTAAACTCTTTGAACTCTCTGCCAAGCCTGCCTATTGGGGAAAAAAAATAAATAAAAGCATCCTGCAGGCACATTTTCTTTGAACTGATCTCTGGAGCTTTGATTTGGTGGCAAACATATCCTGTCATCAGAGTGTACTGAAAAATGAGCTCTCATTCTGTACAAAGTGTGCTTTTACTTTACTATATTAGTGACCCAGAACAACAGAGGATAAGGAAATTATATAGTCTCACCACATTTAATAGTACTAAGCTTTACCGGACATTGACATTTTTAATGTGGGGGGAGGGAGGGGGTGGGGTGGGGAATACATACAGTGTATACTTTAATATTGCCAGAAGTGTGTGACACATATACAAAATATCTTGGTATAGGGCTTTTCTCAAATGGTGAGCATTGGTAAATAGTTCTGCAGTTTTTCATCAGTAAATTACATTTTCCCTGCCCTCGAGACCAACCTGTATAAATGGGCTGTGTCTATGCCTACAGGTTCACTTAGATTCAGATGAAGATGGCAATGTACAACTGCCTTCCAGAAATGGCTCCAGGATCTCTCAGGAAGTGTTTTGGCATGAGTTAGCCAGCATGGACCAAAAGGAAACTGGGGACAGATAATACATAGTTAAATTTCGATGTCTGGGAACTGTCCCAAATATTGTTTAATCCACTAGTGTAGTCATAATCCAAGAGGCTGGCTGCCTCTGAAATAATGTCTATCATCTTCCAGATTTTACTATGCTTAAAACCCAAATGGAAATATGTATAAACAGATATAAAGGTGCAGCAGAATTTGCTGAAGTGCTCAAATCCCATATTCAAAAGATGTTAAAGAAAGCCCCACAGGGGTAATTACAAACCTAATTTCAGCCTGCTAGGATCTGGAGGTCTAAATAACTTGTAGTTCTAGACCTTATCTCCTGAGCCTATTGTCCACAAACTCTTGAAGATCCTTCCTGAAGCACTTGGTTAACAGAGTAGGGAAGAAAGGTCCCAATACATATTTAAAAACTTCACCCTAAATTACATATATACCCAAGAACCTAATGAGATAGCTTGTTGAGAGGGCTTAGTGTCACTGACACATACTTCATCCCACAGCCAAAAAGAGTCACAATTTCTGAAATGCGTGGTATATTCATAGAGCAGGTGGAGTTGTTTGGGTTTTCATGAGAAAGCAAATTTCTAGGCAATGCACAATGTTGCATTCTGTGAGGTTTTAAAAATTATGCCAGTGGCTTCTTAATCTCTAGATTTCTGTCCTCTTTTTACACTCTGTAGGAATCCAAAATGAGAAAATAAATAAATAAATAAATAAATACAGAAAACATATTTACAGTGTAAATTTGGCCCTACTGACCCACTATATTTATGTAAGAAGAAATGGATTTCTTAATTTTGGCTTTATTTACTGCAAGGTGAATCTTTAGAAACACACGAAGAACATGAGAACATTTTCACTGAAAGGGACCTTTAACATATTAGCTTGTTAGGTCTTGAATCATGGTCCTGGTTCTGTGAAAGTATTTCATGCTGGTGTGCTACTGCAAGGAAGATCCAATACTGGTGAAACTGTTTAATAATTTCTCTACTCGCAGCTGGTCTCACAGGTTATAACAAAAATGGGATCTAGAATAGAGTGTGATGATGGCGAGTTGTTACTTTCTGGTGTTTCCCCTCTTTCTAAGCCTGCAGGTGAGGCTGTAGAGCACATCCAGCCCATGGTGCTGAGTTCTTCCATCTGGAGCGGAGAGCACTTGGGCATCCATGGGGAGACCATGTGTGAAACCAGGGTGATGTAGAGAGTTGACTGACTCGGAGCATCTGCCTTAAGGCTGGTCTGCTGCCACCACCAACTGGCATCGCCACAGCACACACTTCAGCACGTGGTGAATCTTCCCATGCACACAAGCAAGCAAAAGATGTAAAAGAAGTGCTGAAGCTCTGCTCTAATTTACATGTGAAGTCTGCAGGGTCTGAGACCAGGACACTATAAATTATGTAGATGCCCTTGATGATTAGAAACCTGGGGAATTAACTGAAAAAGGAAGCGATCTCATTCCTGAGGAAATGTAACTATTGGACCCTTGAAGAAGGAACAGCAAGACTGAAATTAAACCATCTCACCATGGGTTTGGAGCATGGTGAACTGTGGGAAAGTGAGGTCTTAAGGTCAGAAACATAGTCAGGATGCACTCAGCTTTAGCGTCAGTGTAGCAGTGCTGATTCATGTTGATTTATTTCTCATTCTATAAATGTAACATTTTCAAAATTGGCTTCAAGGTTATTAGGTTTAGTCGTGGACTTGACAGTGTTGTGTTCCCAGTTGGACTCAGAGATCTTAAAGGTTTTTTCCAACATAAATTATTCTACAATTCTGTGATTTTTCACAAAACTAATAGTTGCGTGAGGAATAGGACAAGCCACGTGCATGCAGGCCAAGCAAACCAAATCCAGTGTATATATAGGGAACTTAACAGAGGGCTTCACTCTGCAGATCTGTTTTGAAGATGAGAGTTGTCCTGAATATTTTTGGAAGTAACAATCTCTGAGACTGTGTCAGCTTCCACAAAAAAAAAAGAAAAGAAAAAATGCCTTAGCAAAAAAATACCCCAACACTGCAGTGCTTGATCAGTCTGCTCTTCAGGCATTGACAGGGACAAAAAGCATCAAGAAGAGAAGAGACAACCTTAGCTGACGCAGTCCCTGCTGAAAAGCTGCTGCTGTGGCTGTTTCAGATGCTGGGGCTGTGGCTGCTGGTGACAGTGAAGGTGACTGAGGAGGGGCTAAAAATATGAATACCTGAGGGAACACGTTAAGCACTTGCTCTGCCTGTCGCTCTGGGCAAGATAACATCAGCACTAATTGATCCAAACACTGGCACTGAAAGTGAATGAGAGCAAAAGCTGGACAGGGTGAGGCAAAGCATCCAGTCAGAGCCTGCCAAAAACCGCTGAGCCTTTGTTTTGGGGGTAAAACATAGATTTATGCTGGGGACAAAGATAAAGATGGAACTGGAAATATGGGTTGAGGAAAGAGGGAGGAAAGGTGCAGGAACAGCTGTGGACGTAGTTCCTCATCAGCTAAACCACAGAAATGGCCTGCAAGGACAGAGACTTGGCAGCCAGGCTGTAGGTGCAGGGAAGATCTATATAGCCATTTTCCTCTCTTAGAAAGGTGAGAGCTTCACTTTTGCAGGGAAGAAGGAAAAAGTCCAGTGTTCCCCCAGGGTCACTCCATGGATGGAGGTACCCATGCAGACACACAGAATCACAGAATCATTTAGATTGGAAAAGACCCTTGGGATCATCGTGTCCAACCATTAACCCTACTCTACAAGTTCACCCGTAGACCATATCCCCCAACACCACATCTAAGCTATGCTTAAACACATCCAGGGAAGGCAACTCAACCACCTCCCTGGGGAGCCTATTCCAATATCAATATGAAAGATCTGAAGAGACAATTCCAGATGAGAGGTGCTAAATGTTAGTTGCCTCATTGAGGAACCACTACAATAAAGTGATTTAATGTGTATTTTCCCTCCTACTTTCATAGAAAACAAACCTAGGTCTCCTTTCCCAAGACAGGATCAATTCTCAACAGATGTTTATTTTTAAAAAACTCTACAGATGGAGATTTCATTTACCTGCACACTCCAAAATTTCACTACTCTTGGAGCTTTCTGATATCTAATCTAAACAACCTAGCTACAGTTTAAGAAGAGTATTTTTCATCCAGTCACCCATGATCAGGAAATAGATTTTTGAACAGTTTTAAATTAAATGGATTCTTCTTTTCTTCTTTGGAGGAGTCTTTATCATATTTGGAATAACCTTCTGCCATGGCTTGTCATGCTGATGACAGGGAAAGCACAAGGAGTATATCATCACAGAATCACAGAATTACAGAATGGTAGTGGTTGGAAGGGACCTCTGGAGATCATCTAGTCCAACTCCCCTGCCAAAGCGGGTTCACCAAGAGCAGGTTGTAGGGAAGAATGCATATGGCATCTAAATGGCTAATCATATTCTGCTCTTTCTTCCTGGGCTTGTTGAAAACTCATCCTCTAGGTGGTAGAAGAACAGGGGCAATTTACCAAGTCCAGCAGAAGGACTGTGTAGAGAAATGCAAAGACTTGCTTTCAGTAAGGCAAAAATGCTGTAGGCCTTGTGTTTACCACAAGGCAATCAGCAGCTACATAGACCTTCAGCTTTACTAAGCAACTTGTGTTCAGACTGGTGAGAGTACAGAGGTGGAAAAACTGCAGTCATCAAAACAGCCTCAGTGAAGACAGAGATCCTTAGCAATATAAAATGCCCAGTCTTGCATGTAGGAGTCAGTGATACCTCAACACAGAGTTAGCACCAGCTCAGAAAAATCCAGTTCAATGTAAGTTCTTGCTTTGTGGCACTGAAAGTGGAAGAAGTGGGCTTTCTAATGGAGCAGAGAATAAACCATGGAGTGGGGATTCAACCAAAATTCAAGTTGCCTGGTCCACAGACTTGGAAAATCACTAGCAGTCAATACTTCGTAGAAGGTTCCAAAACAAGAAGGGGTTTTTTGAGTTATTGAACTCAAACCTGGCTTAGAAATAGGTTATGTTTCCATCATAGAAAACCCTTTTTGCAAAGAACAGAGGAAAAAAAAAATCCAGATAAATAATATTCCAAAAACTGATACAAAAGTGAGATGTAGATGCCTAAGTAATGCATGGAAGATGAATTAGCATCTAATAAATTCCATTGATAAATTCTTCAGGCATTTCATTAAAGATAAGACAGAGTTCTTTGCATATCATTAACGGTGGACAAAATTTCAAATCAGGGGCTGGCTTCATCAAAGGCATAACAGGTAGATAGATTTCCATATAATGAATGCATTTCTATTCATTAAATTCTGCAAGTAGAGAAGTAATGAGTAGTGGAAGTGCTCATTATCAGATACTGATATTTATAGAAAGTCACCACATTGTGGGGAAAAAAAAAAGTAGCCCAAATCAATATTTATGAAGGACTGTTTTCCTATAAATTGAGAAAAACTTTGCTTTTTTTTTTATCATGAGTTCTTTGTTTAATTATTCACTTCTGCATTTTAATTAAGACAAGGGCACTATGCTTGTTAACAACCAAGGAATTCACTCCCTTGTTGGATAACTGTAGTTCCCAGTACAGCACATATACATTCTGTCCTGTATTTACTCTTTGCTTTGGTGTTCATGACAATACCTTTTAGTTCATCAGAAAAAAAAAAAAAAAAAGTAAAGAAAAAAGCAGCTATGACATTAAAAAATGGAGCCTAGAGGAAATGTATTTTCAGGCTGAAAAAAGGCTTTGACCAGATCAGCCTTGAATTTTTTACCATTCCTGGAAAAAATGTGATTGAAAGTGACCTTTAGGTAACTATTATCATCCAAAGTGAAAACAAGATTATTCAATTAATACTTTATATAATACAAAAATGTTGGGCCATATCATGGGATTTAAAAGCTTATATTCAATGCACACAGATTTAATATTCATGCAAGTAAATCCTGTGGGTGCAGAGTAAAACACCAACCATGGCATTTAATGAGATTCCCTATCTGAAAAATGTGGTTATGGCTAAACCCCTTCTACTTTACAAGAAATCTAATATTTGATTTAGGTTAATGATGCCTCTTCTCAAATTAATCTTGTGTCTTTAATTATTCAAATCTTCAGCATTACTGAAACCATTCTAATTATTCCCATTGCTCAGTGGTATTAGCAAAAATTATGCATAAATTTAAAATCACTTTAATGGGGTCCATATTATTCTCACGCTCATTTGACTATTTAAAATTTCACCTCTGAGACAAAAAAGGTTGACTGAAGCCAACATCTCCTTTATTAAAATTATCATCTTTGCATTTTTACCAGTAACTTTATAAGAAGCAAAGTAGACCACTCTTATTAGATTCTGCCCCCACCTTCCAAATAGTAAATCCCACCCCTCATATTATCTCCTCATTTATTCTTTTTAAAGTTTTATGGTACTAATATTCTTTTATGATCTGTTCAGTTTATCAGCTGGCAAGGTTTTACGTACCTTTTCTCGTGAATTGCCATTGAAAAATGAAGAGTGCTGTTTATTTCAGGTAAATAAAATAACATGTGAGACCACAATATTGAATGATACTTGTCTCCACTGTTATTTCAAGATGTCAGAATGTACTATGTAAATATAAGTTCTAAATGCAGTAGAAGGAGACTCAGAAAGAGAAGAAACTATTTTAGAAAAGTTCCTATTGCTTTATACTTAATGTATTTATTTTTTATCGTCTGAAGATGGCTTGAATTTTAAGACACAGAATCTCCTTTTAGTATGTTTCATTTTATTTAGTATTTTTGCCTCATTTAGGGACCTACTTCTCTTTTCAAAAGTCAGTTTCTGTTCTAATTTCCTCTGCATTTTGGAGGTTACAGCTAATAACTCCCAGTATGAGGCATCCAATTCTGATCACAGTCAAGCTGAACACCTTCCTATGAAGAAGGTATCAGTCAGCACTGTGGCACTATTCTGGCACTTCAATATAGACATCCTAGGACCTATCTGCTGTGACAAGGGTGGACCTGATTGTTTAGAGGTGAAATATTTATCAGTACAATAAAAAACTAAGCAGTGTCATCATGAAAATGAAACATAAAATGGAAAGTGCTCTTGACCAGTATAGAGTCCATGGCTTCCTTTCTAGGTGATAGATTCAAAAGCCAGGCAGTTTTACTGTGGCCAATATGGACTTGCCAATACAGGTAATACAGTTTATACATTGACTGTCTTTCTGCGGACATAATATACTGCTATGTGTTGTTTTAAATATAAAAGCACATGCGTGGCACCTCAGGACACAAGTTAGATACTATCATCTTGGAAATTTCTATCACTGCCTGCGATGCAGGAACTGGAAAAGGATTATATCTGTGGGTTGGCCATTATCCAGCCACAGATTTCTCCCCACTTTCTCTTTTTTTCCTATTGCCCCACTGATTGGTCCTTGGAAAACATCACTCTTCAGTCTCCTACACACGTAACATAAATTTTGAGATAGTCTAGTGAACCCATTCCAACCCTTTTAATCACGTGTCCTGTTAATGTCAAGCTGAATAGAAGGAACACAGAGTTTTCCTTCTTCTGTGTTCAGTCCTCAGAGATTCGGTCCCCAGAGAGGAGCCCTAGTGGAAGCATCAGTTGGCATCATTATGACTGAATTATCAGTAATTGCATCATTATGTGCATTTCTACAGTGTCTGGTATTCTGCAAATGAAACACATCAGGGTTCAACAAAAGGAGCAATATCCTCCTCTACTTGATTCATCATAACCTCTTTTTTTAAATAGATTAAATCCTTTCTTAAATTGGTAAAATCAAGATAATAACTTTCTTAGGGAACACTGCCTAGAATAATCATATTTCTCAGGGGAAGATACTGATAATTAAATATATCAGGGCTGAACCTCTATCTGACATTCACAGGTACTAGCTCTGTAGATGAAATCCATTGGAATCAGGATAATTCAGCAGGTTTCTCATTTACATCAATCCAGTTAAAAAAAATATTTCATTTGTCTGGAGCTTTGCTGAAAGGCTGTTTTGTTTTGCATTGTTTGTTTGTTTTGAAGATAAAACATACCTTGTTGACAAGAAAAAGTTGCCAGTTGTGAATTTGTTTATTAATCACACATTAAACATTTCCTGGCATTTGAGAGCTTAGAAAACATGAAGTGCTGATGTGAATGAGGAAAGGGTTGTGCTCAGAATCCCCTTGGGATCATAAAAAAAAATATCATCAGTGCAGTTGAAATAGCAGTGATGCTGCCACAAAACTAAGTCATATCATCTGACAGTTGGTCCCAAAATGTTTGGAAGAACCCAAAAGATCAGACATGAGCCCTTTCCCGGATTATTATCACCTTGGAGTTAGCTACAACCCACTTATTGATCTCTGGATCTCTAACAACACGGTAACACCTGATCTGTTACGCATTTAAAACTACCTTTCATACAGTTCTTAAATGTGAACTATTGATTAGATAGACTATAATAACAGCCCTCCCTGTCTTGTCAATGAATATGTATGGGCTCCTAAGAGAATTATTGATCCTTTAAACTCTAATAGATCTTACATGCTTATGAACTCTTTCAAATATACAGTATTGACCTGTATGCCTGCACTTTGTATATGTGAATTATTCTTAGGAAACCTTTAAAACATTCATTATTGACAACTAAATGCATCACCATAGAACCTCTGGAGTTCTCAGCCTCTTCTGTCAGAACAGCTGCCTTAAATGCACACTGAGAGACTCTCATTTAGGTCTCATGTTTCAATTTTTCAGCAGAAATCTCAAGTATAGGACAACTCCTGTCTACTCAAGATTTGTCTTCTCTCAGTTTTAATGCAGTGTCACATACAGGTGTTTGGTGGAGCTCAGCACACTAAAAATAACTCAGACATGATCATGGGAAATCACACACTATCAGCTTTTCCTTTCCAGAGTAATGACTGGTTTGACTCACAGATCAAAAACAAAAATACAATTGGCCTAATAACTGTAGGAAATGATGGGATGGTTATCTATACACATGGGCTAACAGCAAGCATTCAAATTATGGTCATGTTCCCCAAGTAGGGAGGCTTAGGAAGGGCTTATCCCTCTGGGTCCCATGTTGACACTCCAGTGTGGACTGCTTTGGTTGCTTATCCTCACAGCTAGCTTGGCTAGGCCAGAATTTGCAAATCCATTCACCCAAAGTATAGGTTTTGGTGCAGAAGGTTAAGGTTAAAAAAGGAGACTTCTCTAAAAAGTGTACTTAAGAAAATTACTGTTATTCTACAGATTGGAAACCTTATGTCTTTTTGTTCCTGGTGCCTTCATGACTTATTTGGTCCAAATTTTTTTCAAGTCACTGTTGCTGGAGTCAGGTAATTTCAGCAGCAGCCTGCAAAATAGTTCTTTATGAATTATTTTGTATATATCCAAATTCAATGCCAGTTTCAAAAAGACTTAGTACTTCATGCAAAGCATAAGCATTAGGTTCCATTTGAATTCCCTTGTCAATATGGATTTTCAATGGGAAAAAAAACGCTCAGAATTTTTCCTGAAATTCACGTGTTTTGAAAAAATGTCAACTCTAACAGCTTGTTGTTTAAGGAAAAATCAAAGTAAAACCTTTCAATAATGTCTATGATTATCAAATGAAATGTTTGACTTTTTGCTTTAAATTGACTTTTGGGAAACTAAACTGTTTCTGTAAAAACCCCGTTAAAAATACAGAAATATTGCATGATTAGTTTCTGAATGAGACTGTTTCAATATTTCTGAATATTTCTGTTAATTGTGTCAAGCAAAACATTTTTGCTATCTTATTTCATGGGAAAATTCAGATTTCTTTTGTTCTGATTTTGGACATTCTCCCTCTATAATGAAACAGTCTTAATATTTTTATTCATACAACAAAAATCTACTTACCATTATGGACAACACTATTCATGCAGTGGAGCAGATAGCAGAAGGTGTAGGCTGTATTTTTTTCTCTCAGCTTCACATCCACAAATGGGTGCAACTAACCTGACTATAGCTGTTCCTTAATTTTTGCATATATGATCCTTATTTTAGACACCATGTTAAGGAATAAGGCCTTCTCCATCCAGCTTCATGAATGTGAAGAATTAGTCACCTCAGAACTGGGTCTATGAAGAAAGCAGGCTGAACAGCATTTTAAGAGCTACCTAACCCATAAAACACACAAGACTCCTGCTGTCAATGAAATATATGTCCTTTACTCAGACATACCCAAGGACGACTCCCTGTACTAATACACACTGTCCTGACCTCTCACTTGGGACTGAAGGACAAAGCTCATCCTTTCGAAAATTTAATATTGTGCAAAACACAGCACAGAAAGAAGCAAAGTTCACTTTGCATTAAGCAACTGTCACTGTTCTCATTCAGAACATGACAGCCCTGTGCCTGGTTGTTCCCTTTTCTGCCTGAAGAATTTCAAAATCTCTGAGTAGAACATCTTAAACACTGTGCCAACACCTTGCTAGTCCTTCCTAAGGGAGGGCCTTGCCCAACTGAAATTTTCCCAGCAGCTCTTTCACCTTGTGCTGACCTCAGAGATTCTCTGGGTAAGCTGTGATAAGTGGTCTCCTTTGGGAGGACTTGTGCCTCCTCTAACGATTTCATCTATGGATTAGCTGTTGTAAACTCTATAAACTGTTCTTGGATTAGGGACTGAGGTTAGGTCTCCCAGGTCCCACACAAGAGTCCTGTTCCTTAGGGTTCTTCAAGAGCGTCACCTTCTGGTTCAGTGATCTAGATAACCCCCACCCTCTGCAAAGTGGTCATCTCTAAGCAGTCAGTAACATCCGGAGCTGCTGGTTAGCCCACTTCCTGGAAAAGTCTATGTACCTTTAGGAGGAGAAGTATTTTCCCCAGATCTGTCCCAGATGCTCTTCGATGTTAGGGATGCCACTTAATGTTGTACAAAATGCAATTGTTATGTATAAAAAGACTGTTTTGAAGGAAAGCACCAGCTGCATTTCATGTAGATCTGAACCTAGGACATATATCTGGAAAACAAACACAAACTGAGTCCTCCTTGTGCTGTGCATAGGAGACCTTGATGTCCTACCAGATAGAGCTAAAAGTCTGTTAGAGATTTCATGTCAAAAACTAAAGAATTCAAATGCCTTCACAGTAAAGCAACAGTCAAGCAGAAAACCTTCAATTATAGTTTTAGAGGTATATAAATCTTCTATATACTTATTGAAATTGTTCACTGTGTCTTTGTTCTCTGAGAAGAGTCTACGTAAAAGACAAGTGGTATAAATAATTGTGTCCACATTCACTCCTTTCATGGAGATTTTAAGACATCACTTAATTGTATTCACTTGTTTGAAACTGGTAGATCCTGCAGGATTTGCAAATAATTTAGGAATTCTCCCATTCTGTCCAAAGACTTTTAAATACATTTAACTGGAAAAAAAATTTCTTATCCCTTTTATCTCTTACTAAATGTGGGACAGATGAGGTGTTTTGGATCTTCCCGGTAAATATAACCCATTTCAGTCAAATGCCAAAGCGGTATTATTTAAGCATTTGTTATGAAATCTTAGATATTCACAGCATTATACAGAGAGTAAAGAAACAGCCCGGGCTCCAAATAGCATGGAGTCCAGGCATGTTGCTCCCTAGATGTGCTCCTTTATGAATATCCCTTACTGGGATCAAATCAACCTCAAGGTTGAACAGAATGGTAATTGCATAAAATAAAGTTCCCTCAAGCTGAGAAGTCTTCTTTATTTGTGCAGTATTTTTTATGTTTTCCAGCCTGCAATTGAATTCGCTCTTGTGTACTGTGGACAGGGAAGAGGACACCTGGAATCCTGTCTGGTCCAGAAAATCAAAAGAACATACACTGAAATATTTCCCCAGGGATCTTCTAACTTCTCCCTTCCTGTGCTATTGGCAGCATGGCAGAGACATGCTGCAGGGGGGCCCTCTGCCATTACAACTACTAATTTTAGGCACATGTGAATGAAATACTGCATTTTACTCTGTTTCCTGTGCCAGGCACTAAGAGACCAGCAAGACATCATTCACCACTGGCAAGGGTTTGGACATCTAATGGGTCCATGCGTCACTCCCCCTCAAAAAGACATCATTCCTGGCATACCTTGACTGCCTGCAACCTTGGAACTCAGAACCTTCAGCAGGTTCTTCTCTTCAACTCAGAACCTTCAAAGCCTTAAGCTTTGAATGTTGTTTGGGAAAAAATATTATGGAGTTTGGGTGAGAACAATCAGAAAGTATTCCTAACAAGCCAGTTCACAGCACACCATTACAGCTTGCTATGCTTTCTGTTCTTATTCCCTCATTCTTCCTATCTGTGGAGAAAGAGTCACAGCAAATTTCTGTGCAAGACAGTGTCTCAAAAGAGAGAGGACACAAGTGAGAGAAGAGCTTGTAATTTATAACTTGTGGGTGTAAAAACCTGGGGCCATACAGTTCACAGAGGGAAGCTATTATTCCCATGTAGAGAAAAAAAAATCTGTGAGAGAGATGTCCCAGGACCAGAGTGAAGTTTGTACTGAGCTGCTGGCAATGCAGACCCACCTTCAGCAGCCTGATGAGTCTGTGCTAGTATCAGCAATGAGGAACATGTGGGCAAGTCTAGTCCGATGCACTGGAGACTTAGAGGGTCCTGGGGAGAAAGGAGCTATAGTTTTGCTAGACATTCCCACAACAAAGTGGAAAATGATGGGAAAGACTGTGAAGCAAAGGAGAAATAAGGAGAAACAGAAGAGAGCTTGCAGGAGGCTCCTGCAGGACATTCACAAAGTGTTGGGCAGACAGTACATGGGATCCCAAGTCACTGCTACAGCTAACATATTTTAACTCAAATGCCTACAAACTCTTACCTCTTTTTCTGTTACTTTTCAGCAGAAAGCAGCATACTCTAAATCCCTAATTGTGTATGTAAGTAATAATGATCTATCTTTAGGGCATTTCCTGGGGATTAATGGCCAGCTGGGAAGAATCTGATGGCCTGAGGTGTAGCCAGAGGCTATTAAACATACTTGGACATTTAACCACTTGAATACTGCTGAGCATAGTGTGTCCATGGGGTAGGACACATTATTAGATGCATCCCTCTGTACCAGACAAAACTTTCTGCGTCAACAGAGTTGGGGCTGGTACTTTAAAGAAATGTTACAGCATCTCCCACAGCAGCACTGAAGCTGTGACAGAGCAGAATAAAGATCCATGAAAATTCCCTGTGCCATACTCATTATTGCTGTTATAAAATTAAAATTCTGGATAGGGGAATAAGTATAGTAGGGCACAGTTACACTGCAGTAAATAGGGAATAACACCTTTAAAGACAACACAGTTTCACTTTACTGAGATCAGAATCATCCATTCTTGATTTGCTTCAGTGATATTATATTTTTGTACTTTCTAGTATGTGTGCCTAGCTGTCACAATCATGGGTCCTGTTGTTCTGGGATTTGTGCAAGGAATAAAAGCCTGGTCCTTGCCCCAAAGTGTTTACAGCACTGCTTGAACAACCCTGTGCTGAACATCTCTAAATTACTAATTCACTGTAATCTACATTAGCCATTTCAGTTTACCTGAATTATCTTACATCATTCTACCTAGCTGATAATCATCATTACCTTTTAGAGCAAAATAGAACCAGCAGTAAGTTTGCTTCATGGAGCTTTGAATAGGTGGAATGTTAAACAGCTTATTAAAGAGGAAATTGCAAACAGAAAATTGTATTCTCCACTATAGCTTATTTTAGGGAAAAAAACAAACCAAACAACACACCACTATGAAATAGCATAAAAACCCTAAGATTTACTTTCCTAATGCCTGAGTTGGGGGGGGGGGGGGGAGGCCATATAATTAAACTTTTTATGTTTCTACTGGAATATTTAGACCTGAAGTTAGCACAGGAAACAACAAGTTAAATTCTGATCCTAGCTGACATCATTTTAAATCCTCAGTATCTCCACTGAACTCGATATAATCACTCTGGATTTGCACAGATGATAATTGGGTCATAATCTGGTCCCTATATACAGGGGTTTCCTACAGAAACAGAAAAGGAAAGGACAGAAAGGAAACTGCAGGATTTGCCATGGTATGATTTTATACATTTTTCAAAAGGACACTGCTTTAAACTCATTACTTTTAAAATTCTACTGAATTTTAGCATCTTAATGCTAAAGTTAGTCTTCCGAGCAAAAAATAATAGTCAGTTCTGGTTCTGTTGTAATTGAGCCTTAGTAGAATTATTATCAATCAATTATTATCAGTTTGAGGGTCAGCTATGCCATAACAATTTAGTTCTATGTTTATACAGCCAGAATTAAAATTCCTGCTGTTTGCTACAGTGCACCCATGGATCTTAGCTCCTTTGATTTCAGCTAATGATCAAGCTCATCATTCTAAGAGCCTTGTGTCTGACTGTAGGCTTTGTAGCCATATGCAGACCTTCAGCCCAGGGCTGGGACTATATGAAGAGGTCAAAAGAGAAAAATTGTGTTTGCATTCCTCCATGCTCTACCTATGCAGGGACCTGTCAGATCATCACCTCTGTATCCACACACTGGATTTATCCATTGGGCCATGATGAAGATGAGATCATCTCTCCCCTCATTGCCTGCCTTGAATGAATGGTGTTCTCTCTCCTGGAGATGTTGAAGGTGCTGTCATGCAGCAAACTTCTTCAAAGTTTCTGGTTATGTCAGGAGTCTCTGTGGCCAAGAAGGCTATCTGTCCTGTGTTCTCACTGCAAGCTATGCCTGATCTGTCACCATAAAGTCATACATTTCCTCAGTGTGGAGACTGTGAATATCTTTACAACTGTTCTTTCTTTCAGGGCTTCTTTAGGGCTTTTTACCTCTTTGGAGACATGTAAAGAAGTCATTGAATTATTGAATTTATTTTATTTCAAGAGGATCTTTTTTATTTCCTCAGAGTTGCATTGCATTTGAGGTAAGCAGCTGCTATTGAGAGACCTACACTTTGACTCTGACCTGGTGTTTACATACTGGAGAAACTGTTAGAGGTTATATAGCCCCAGTCTCACCAAGTTATTTTATCCTATAGTATTTTAGACAGTTATTGTTAAAACTTAAAAAAATGCAGTTACTGCAATGGAATTGAAATAGTTAGTAGACCTGAAAATGGAGGGCAGCTATCTCACCCAAAGAGAAGGAGAAATATTGTGTGGTTGCATTTTGCTAGTTTGTTTTCTGTTTGGGGGGGGGGGGGGTGGGGGGATGGGGGTGGGGTGTATCTTTCTAATTTTCCTAATGAACCTGCACCAGCGGTGAGATCGGAAGAGCG
>WUAM01000308.1:0-22956 GCA_024336885.1 Actenoides hombroni
CATCAGTTTGTACTATGCTGTATATAATGCATACATAATGAAAACCCCATCTACTGCCCTAGCCCACAGGAGGGGACCTATAGTTATTAGAATACCAATAATTCCTTGATTAGACTGATAAAACTTAAACGGGTGTAAAGATAATTTACTGATATAAATTTTTCATTGTGTTTATACAGTGTGTTTCTTCAGCACACACAAAATGCACAAGGGATGCTATTAAATTATGCAGGATTATTGAGAGTCACTCAGTCTCAGCTGGACAAAGTTCAGGCAAAACCAAAATAATGGCTACTGATATGCAAAACAGTTGTATTCACCTTTTACTGGTTTAATTTCCTATATGGTCATATACTTAAATATTTATGTAGTTCCTTTTACATGAAATATAATTTATCCTCAAAGTGATTTATCTTATCTATCACTGAAATGACCTTTTGAATCCAAGAAGTTTTACTATTATTATTTTACACAAGGTAAACAGATATTTGAAGCATTTCTACGTACTATTTTATCAAAATATCGAAGCTCTATCCAAGAAAACATGTATGATTAGGATCATGAAGCATGAAATACCAGCTCCTAACCAAGCTGTGACAACATGTTACTTTCTGCACCTTCTCTAATGTCATTCTCATATCTTTCCAGCTATGGAGCTAGCTGCTTTACTGCAAAGGCTATATGAACACTAGAAGTCTAACAGTCAGAGTCTTGAAGGTACTTAATCATATAAAAATGGAGGTAAATTAATGAGGAGTATTTTATAAACAACTCTCATATATACTTGTCTGTGAAGTGCTGAAGATCACAAAAAAAGTCTGACTGGCATTAAGAAATATAAGCCTCATTCTCAGTTACTTAGAGCTTTAATCACTGAACTGTCCTTCCCTGTTTACATGAAATAATGAACAGGAATATATATTTTCACATCAAATTAATCTCTCATGCTCAGCTGACATGTATTTCTTTAAACAATATCTTCGGTAACAGCTCTGCAACTGTTCAATGTTTGGAGCAATATTATACACCTTAGTCTTTGTGCACAGGAAAGAATAAAAAAGGGAATGTGCCTTGCACTATTCCTTCTTTAGCTCTGTTTTTAGTTACAAATGCAAGCAGATAGCTCTCTAAATACACACAGGGAACAGAACGGATGATCAAAACCAACTATTTGATATGTAAGCAACTCTCAGGTTAAAATTCAGATATTCAGATTTTATGTAGAAACACATTTCCTAATGAGTTTGACTAAAACCCCCTGATTTTCATGCATGGATTTTGTTTCTGGTTTGTGGTTTGTTTTTTTGTTGTCCGTCCCTCCCCCCCCCCTCCATCCCCGACAGATACTATCCTGAAACAAAGCTTTGTGTATAGCTTGAGCTCACTTCTGTTAAAATAAAAGGTAGTTTAGCACAGAGAGGCTTTTGCAGTAGTGTTAACTTCATCTGAACCTGAAAACAGTCTGTCATGGCAGTTACAGCAGGGTCAAATAGTGTGGCTGGAACAATTTGATTCTTAATTTCATGACACCAAATGTCAGCTTTGGTTCTTCATAATTATTTTTTAGATAATTTAGGCAACAGGTGCAAACCATAGGTCGTGGAATTAGGGTATACTACTGAAGAAGCTTTTAATTTATTCACAAGATCAGTTAATTGTAATGAGATCTTTATGCCACGGATTAGGAAGTGAGCCAGTGCAAGCTGACTCACAGGAAACTATTTCAGAGTCGAGTCTGTTTTAGCATAACAATAAAGGAGATTGTCATTTTTTGACAAAAAGCATATCTCATGCTTACACAAATGGTAATAATAGCTGAATGGACAGCTAAAACTACATTTTCAAAAAGAAGCTTTTGATCTTAGGGACTTCAGAGTATTTTTGGAAAGTAAAAGAGGAATGGGAAAGACTACGTCTGTATCTGTACTTTATTCTTTTTTTATGAGACTAACAATCAGTATATGAGATAACAGAAAAAAAGTTTCAGATTTTCACTTCTCAAAAATGCTGGACTGGAAGAGAATCAGATAGCATAAACAATTTGACAAACTGACTTTTAGAATCTCAGTGATTCCGGAGAACATGACAGAAATTTTGTAAGCAAAATGCATAAGACATGAATAAGTTTTAAATTCACTTAAGTGTTTTTATCCACATTATGCTGTTAAGGTAACTTAAAAGCAAGCAAAAAGGGTATCATGACAGCTGGGAAGTTGACGTGCTATGAATTGTCCATCATGGAAAACTGAACAATCAAACAGGGTCATAATTTGTTGAAACAGTAAGAAACTGCTTTATGACCTTTTGTATCCCTGTATTTTGTTTCATAAACTGTATTGAAAAATTTCACAGATGCTGTTTTGATGTGACTGGGTTAATTAAGGATAACCCTGTGGCTGCTTCAGGTCTGAAACAAATAGGTGTCGCTTGCAAAACTAATTCAGTTCCCATTCTATCATCTGAACTTTGTCACTACCATATGAGGTTTGAGCAAAGAACATTTAAATTAAATAAATAAATAAGTAAATAAGTAAATAAATAAATAAAAAGATTGCAAACACAAAGGACTGGATTCAGGCAGCTGAATATGCATTAAAGGAATTTCAGCAGAGGAAAATGCTATAAATTAATCAAGTTCTACAATCCATGCTGGTTTTAGCATCACTCAAATTTATCTTGCTTCTACCTTGTTCCACAGCCCTCCTTTAAATGTTTTTCTAAGATACATACTGGAAAAAAACAAAAAAACAAGAAACAACAACAACAACAAAAAAAAACAAAAAACCAAAAAAAACAACTTAGAGAGGATTCAATTTATGTTTAATGTAAAAGTAGTGCAAAACTCATTTTTACTTGTGTGTAATGGGCAATTCAGTCTCATATCAGTTTCATAGAGTTGTTCAATGGTAGGAAGGTAAAGATTATGCTTGTGGCAGTTCTGTCAAGTCTGTTGTCTTTCTGTTGGTGATAGTTATGGACATAGGTGAAAGGCTGCCAGAACAATGAACATTATTTATTTAGAGGCACAAAACTTAGATACAACTGTAATAAATGTTAATTACAGATAAGAAGAGATCTTCAAAGACGAGATAGTAGCTCATAGGTTCTGAGACTATTGATAAAGTTTATGTCATTGATTCTCAAAGAAGTTAAAAAAATGAGAGGAAAAAAGTGTATATACAGTAAGGTTAACTTCTCTGATAAAACAGTAGTTCAGTTCCTCCAGAACAGAAAGAAACATCTCCAGTTACTGTTAGTTTACTGAAACCATGCCTGTGAGCAAATGAATTATTGGCAGTTAGCAGCAATTAACACTGCCTCCCCATCTCACTTTAGAGGTAATGAGGTTGTTTTTCATAGTTTAAAATGTTAAATGCATGATTACTCCTGAGTTTGAGTTTAAACATGAGCTGGTAGAGAGGGGAAAGATTACTGTCTGGAGGATCATACAGCAACACATGCATCGAAAGTAGACTGTATTTCCAAAAAGCTGAGGAATGCTGAAATGAATCTCTGAAGTTCTCTGAACCTTGTAATAGGCTGATTAGGTTACACATAGCTGAGGGTTTTCTTAAGAGAGTAATGAGCATTACATGCTTGGTTAATGTGGTCTGGGACAGAATACTGCAGCAACTTAATAAAAAAATTGAGTCTAAGAAAACTGGACTTCAACTGATGAAATCAGTTCTACACCTGATCCTTTTTCCTGGGAGAAGGGCACACCCCTCTGTGTGGATCTTCTGGCTCATGGCTTGTAAACAAGTTTCTATAATATCTGATGCATGTAGGTGGCTCATGTGGGGTTGTAAAAGCAACTCAGCCTTAGATCACCTTAAAGCCCTACCTATGAAGAGATGACCCATGAGGAGCTGTGTAGATATCTCAGCCCCGAGTTTTCCATAAGACAGAGACCAAACAGAGCAGTGCTGCATGATGCGGAGAACTGAAACCTGATCTGGGCCTTGAAATCCCCCAACAAATAATATGTCCCGAGTCTTAATCCAAGCCACTATTCTGTTGCCTGAGAAAAGTAAGATAAAGAGAACCTGTAGGGTTTCAGTGTTAGTTTCAGACAACAACCTTGTGTATCCAGACAGTATAATTCACTCAAGCATAGTCATGCCCACAGTCACATAAATCAGAGGTTAAAACCGCTAAGGCTGGGTTAGGGAGTCACCTCTCCAGTGCTACATATCGCCTGTATGGAGACCTTTCTCCCTTGGTCAGGACACCAGCCAAGGTCACTTTTCTAGGATTGAGAGCCCTTACCTGGAGGGGTAAGTGAATATTTAGCATGCTGTAAGTTTGAAAATGTGGGCCATTAACTAACACACATATAATATTTAGTGTGCTTTCTATGGTGTATCTTGCTTTTAAGTTATAATAGTGCATTCTTCCATTGTATCCATGAAAACTTGCACTGGTGGTCTATTAGATCTGTGAGTGAAGTTCAAATAAGGCATTTATTTGAGCCTTGCAGTTAAACCTGTGAGTGAAGTTCAAATAAATAATTTGCTTGAACCTTGCAGTCTAGTCTCTTTTCGCAACAACCCCCACTTCCTGAATTTTGCAGAGAAACAACCGTTAGTAGAGAGACTGGCATAAATTATGTGTTTTGTACTGTTATATCCAGTAATTTCCTCTTCATAGGAAAACTGAAGAGTATTAAATTGTTAGAATCTGCTTCCTCAATGATACTTAAGAATTGATTATGTAGAGATTTTTGAAGGAAGACCTCCTATTAAACTCTTATATAAGCTTTATTTCAGTGAACAGCACAGATTTTGGTTCTTCCCCCTGAGTAATAATTCTTTTTCTTTGATTTTATGTCTCCATGGTAACTTTGTTTTTGAGATCTCTTTCTCTATTTTCCTGGGAAGGTCCAGATATGATCACTACCCTACAAACAATGTGAATAATTAAATTCATACACTTTTTTCAGTGTTAATTAACAGGTAGAAATCTTAACCTCTTTTACTTAACTGAATACTTGAGCCTGAAAGACACATAGAATATATTATGCTTGCAAGTGTTTACTCAGTCATGTCTTCTGGGCTAATTTCTTGTTTTCCATATGCTAATTAAAACAATAGCTCTTCATGCTCAATTTATTTATGTAGTAAAACCCAATTGTAGTTCATTTCCTGTCTTTGAGAAGTATTTTGGATTTGTTTGTTTGTTTGTGGTTTGTTTGTTTGTGGTTTGTTTGTTTGTTTGTGTTTTGTTTTTGTTTGGTTTGTTTTTGTGTTTTTTTTACTTGAATAACACTTAATTGCAATTCAGATACTGTTACAGGAAAATTATTAAAATACTGTGGACCATAGATTTATAGCTAATCTTTTGTCATCCTTTCTGTTCTATGCTTTCAATATTTTGAAATACTAAACAAGCCTTGAGTTATTAGTTTTGATATGGAAGCTAAAATTTTGGACTAAGCTGTTTATTTAATTAACTTACATCTTATAAAATTATATAACAGTAAAGGAATCTATTTAGATACAAGATTATCTTAAGAATTTTGTTTCATATATTTATTATAAAAGATTCATAGCTTAAATACAAGATTTTGCACTTAATAAGAGCAAAACCAGTCCTCTACATTTAATGAACAAAAGATTGTGAAAAAAAAAATAAAAAGAGGAACACGAAGAAAACACCACATTTTGTTTTCTAGATCTTTACCATTCATTATGTAAAACTCAGCATTTGCAATAGTTCCACATGGAATTCATCTCCTTGGCAAAAAAACCCCAACAACTTAAATGAGTAGATAAAAGATTATGTAAAACCTTAATATTTGTCTTGTTAATGTTTGTTTACTTTTTAGCAACTCATACAGTAGTTTTTCAATTGAAAAACAAAACCCTCAAAACAACCAAAACTGAACCTGAAAACAAAAAACCTTGAAAGCAAATAGGCAGATGTCAGTCCTGCCACTTTCTACTAAATTATTTCCCTAAAATTCCAGGGTGTTTTTGAGTTTTTATGATAATAAAAAAATAATAGCCAAATAGCCAGTAATTTTATCTCTAAATTGCCTAGAAGCAGACTTTAAAGTATCTTGACCCTATATATTTTAAATTTTTTTTTTGCCACTCATTTTCTTGACACTATTTTACTGACAAATATTTAGCAATCAGTAAGTTTTCCTTCAATATATCAGCTACATTTTGATCAGTGTTCTGCTTAAAACATTAAGATTACAGGTCTGAAACTTGGCTTCCAAGACCATTCCTGAAACAGTCAAGCACAATTCACCATTTCAGAACCTTGTTTTGAGTAAACTTATTTATTAAAATGCTTGTGAGGCATTAACTCAGATGTGAGTATAGTCAGGCAAGTTGATTTATAAAGTCAAATTAATATTCATCATCGGCATTTTATATGCAGTGCTTTCAAATCAACTTTCTGCTACCAAGAGAAGCCAGTGGAACAAGTGCATCTTGCATTGTGCCCAGAGGCTCCCACTTTCCTCTCTACTTAATCAAGAGGCATTGCAATAATTTAGTCAATGCTGAATGCTGTCGCTTGAAAGGGTAAAGTAATTTGGCAGAAAATGAACCCCCTTGTGTTCCAGCTGGTCCTCAGAAATCAGAGGGGCTGGGGGGGGGCTAGGTTTAGATTCTGAGTGATGTCCAGTTTGGCACTATTAGTCTGGTCTCGTTCAGTCTGGCTGAACTACCACTGCACGGATTCACTAATAGGGCACTGTTGATTTGGCACTATTAGTCCGGTCGCGTTCAGTGTATCTGAACTATTACAGCTCAGATTCTAGTCCGGTTGTGTTCAGTACCTCTGAACTAACACGGCTCCGGATTCACTAATAGCCCCCTGCACTCCCTGCATAGTCACGCTCCATGGTACCACGCAGACAGTAAGGAACTGATGGTGCCCAATGAGAGAACTTCTGTGACTAGCAGCATGAAAAGTGCAGTTTATTGAGAGCAACAGGAATACAAGTTCTTATAGATTGCTGGTGATAAATACACTGTCTGCAAAGCATATATATAAAGGTATACCAAACACGTTAAATCAAAGAGCAGCTCAAGAAGATTTCTAAGTTTAAGAGTCCGGATCTTACCCAAAGGAGTCCCTAAGGCAGGGGAAGCCAGGTTCAGCCCGTTGACTGATCCCAGGAGTCAGAGGTAGTCAGCGGTAGTATCCACTCTGACTTGTCCACGATGATGTCTTCCCTGACATCCCCCTTATTTAAACCATTCTTATAATAATTTTTGCCTTCAAGGTGGAGCTTGAGTGACTCTAGTCATAACTACCTTTGTTATGATTGGTGTAAATTTCTCTCACTTCGCTTTTAAAGATATAGCTGAAGAATATTCACAGCGCAAGTGCAGTGAGGGGTGGTTGCACTTTGGAGGTGTGTTTTGGGCTGGAGGTGTGTTTTGGTATTATAATGACATTGTAATGATCAAAGTTCGCAAAAGGACAGTACTTTGTCAAAAACTGACAGACAGTTGGCTCAGGGTCACAAGCAGGCAGCTTATCAGTCCTGTAGTACCATCAGGTTCCCATGTCTTCTGTGATTTCACAGGTCCTGGCCACGGAATCTTCAATCCACTCCATTCCCCTGTGCTGCTTGCAGGTAGTGTTGCTTAGGGAACTGTTGTGAAGTGGATTCCTTGCATACCAGTTGCACCTACCCTGAAAGTTTCTCTGATGTTATACCTTTCCTTAATGTGTCAACAATGCTGCACCTTTAGTATGATTTTAATTTTTTAATCACCTCCAGTCATTATTCCACAAATGGCTCAGTGTGCAAAGAAAGAGACTTATATTTATCTTCAGACAACTTTTCCCAATGTTTTTTTCTCTTCTTCACTGACCCCTTGTTTTGGCCATTTTTTCAGAAGGTAACACCATGAGTTCATTAATGAAGTTAGCTAAGTGAAACAAGGTTTTTCTTCATTTTAATCATTGCCTCTTATGTGCATGGCTGTCTGGGTTCAATATTTGACCTACAGATAGGTCACAGAGATGTACCGATGAATACATTAGTCCAGTGAGGCATGTGGAATGGTACTCAAAGAAGAATAACAAACTAGGCAGGACATTTGATCTGATCAAAAAAAGATATTGAGGGCAATGTGGAAACACGTCAGTTACAGCCAGGACTCTCCAGAGACTAAGATGAAAGCTGGCATGACTCCTTCCTGTGACTCAGACTTAAAAGCTCTCACCACCAGTTCCTTCATTCCTTGCTAACATTTCCTATTTTTCTTTACCTCCACACTATCAGATAGCCTTCTTTTACCTGACTAGTGGTACCGATTTGAATAGAATCATCTATTCCAATTCCTCTGACATGGACAGGCACACCTTCCACTAGGTCAAGTTACTCAAAGCCCCATCCAACCTGACCTCGAATCATAGATTTGGTTAGAAGAGACCTTTAAGATCAAGTCCAACCTTTAACCTGGAACTACCAGATCACCACTAAACTGTGTCCCTAAAGGCCACATCCACACATCTTTTAAATACCTCCAGGGATGGTAACTCCACCACTTCCCTGGGCAGCCCATTCCAGTGCTTGACAACACTTTCTGTGAATAATTTTTTTCTAATATCTAATCTAAACCTCCCCTGGCACAACTTGAGGCTGTGTCCTCTTGTTCTGTCACTAACTACTTGGAAAAACAGACCGATTCCAACCTCACTGCCTTTCAAGTAGTTGTAGAGAGTGAGAAGATCTCCCCTCAGCCTTGTTTTCTCCAGGCTAAACAACTCCAGTTCCCTCAGAACAAATCTTAAGACTTGCTCTAGACCCTTCATAAGCTTCATTGCTCTTCTTTGGACCCTGTCCAGCACTTCAATGTCCTTCTGCTAGTAAGGGGCCTAAAACAAAGTATTCAAGGTGTGGCCCCACCAGTGCCAAGTACAGGGGGACAATCACTTCCCTACTCCCTATAGACACATTCTGATACAGGCCAGGATGCTGTTGTCATTCTTGGCCAACCTTATACTTTTCCAGGGATGGAGCACTCAAAACATTTCTAGGCAATCTATTCCAGTGTCTCACGATGCTCATAGTAAATAATTTCTTCCTTACACCTAATCTAAATCTACCCTCCCTTAGTTTAAAAATCCATGTATACTTTTTACTTTATGCAAGTATCTTTATATGAGTTAGTGAGCTTTATAAAAACCCCTGTTGAAGGGCTTAATTAATTTTCCCAAATGTAAATGGCTTGTGCTGTTTGCGATACCCTCTAATAGCACAGATATCATAGATACAGAAAGGAAACTTGTGCCATTCCAAGCAGTTTGTGTGAGCTTGTGGACCTCAAATATAGTATGCAGAGGAAACTTAAACATGGTCCAAGTTAGCGTCAGATACTCGGAACAATTTAAATAACTAGTTTTAAAGGTTTTGATACATTTATCTTAACACAGGTGTCTAGTGTGTTACAACATGACACACGAGAATACATTGTATCTCCAGGTGCCATTATATTCATTGTTTCTTGGTGCTTCCAAGAATTTCTCATTTGTTTCCATGCAATACCTGCCAAGTCCTGTTAATATTGGGTGCATCTCAATCAGCTCAGATAGCTATGCTTAGATGACTGACAGACACCCCAGGTGTCTGTCTTCCTCAACCTAATAGCTATATCAGAACCATCTAGTCAATCGAGTGACTGACTTGGTTTTCAGTGCTATAAAGGGAAATTATTGAGCTAGTTCATACGCAGACAGCTTACCTACAGATGAATTGTTTCAGTCTTGTGCCAAATTCCATTCCTTATGCTTGTATTATACACATTTTCTTTATTTTGGGACAAGGTGTTGACTTAACTTAAAAGCTAAGTTTTAACTAAAAAGTTGCTAAAATATTGAAAATATTAACATAAACCTTATACTATATTATTTACTTACCTATATATACCAGATATCAGCAATAAATGTAAATCTCCCACTAACTGAATATATTAGTAATTTCCAAAATAGGGGAAGTTGGTTTCTAAAATGTCATTGATTTTACTACACAATTATTTGTTTTGATTAGTGTTATTTGTGAATTGAAGGAGCTGTGTTCACCACATTTGTAGAACTGGTTTGGTAGATTAGGAAATTGTGTTGCAATGGAATGCTATTAGGATACTAAAAACTGATTTGGTCTATGACTTTTTAGAAGAAAGTGCATTCAAATATGAGTTAGTGGGGCTAAAAAATTAAAATGACTAAAAATGTATTTTTTTCACTTTTATGGAAAATATTTGTGAAGCATCTCAAATGAAAAAGAAGCAATATTAGAAAAGTGTATTATAAGGTTTAAAATGTGTTCTGAAATAAGAATCAGATCTTTGGTTTCTCATGGACTGAGGTACAATCATGGGTTATAATTTCTTTGGTAAAGCCAAACTTTAATTAAAAAACCCTTTAAAAGTCTATAAAGTTAAAATGAACTGATAAATTCATCAATATATTATCTTTAAATGAAATGTGTTTTAACATTCATGTATATTCAGATCATATGGAATTAATTTTATAGTATTAATAACAAGACAGCTTATTCACATGCATGTCTGTATTGCTGGTTGGATTCCAATGTAATCTATGGTATTTTTGTTATATTTTTAAATTGCTTTTTGCTTTTTGCCTCTGTATGAAATTAGTGTTACTTTTCAAAACAGACAAACCTTTTGCAATCAACAATTTTCCATCTCTGGGGGAAGATTCTGAACTGATGTAGATCAGAGTTGTTGCCATGAAGCCAATCACATCACACAAATATAACAGAGGTTCACAGCACCATTGTCTCTGTCTCTCTCACATAGACAAAGCAGAGTACATTAAAATTGGCTTTCATGGAACCATAAAGCTGAAAAGGACCTAAAATAATTTCTTAGCCCATTTTTCTCCTCCAAAGAAGTATCAACAATATCTGCATCTTTTCTGGATGTTCTCTAGTTCAGTCCTAAACATTTCCATAGCGGTGCCTCCAAACCTCTCCAGACACACTATTTCAGAGTTTTATTATCTTGCCATTATTTTTTTCCATTGACAGTGATGAATCAAGGCTATTTATGACTTACTGTATCCCCACCTCTATTTCTGCAGAACTTCTAGCTGGCAAGTTTTTCCTCTCCATACCTATGCAGTTATTTCTACCTAAACATAGTGTGTTTCATGTAACCTATAGAATCATGTAAAATTTCACCATGTTATTCATTCCTTTACAATTTAAAAATTATTTTGAATTCTATTCCCATCCTCTAATATTCTTCAGTTTATCCTACCTTGATATCAATTGGAAAATTAATGATCATATTCACAGATTAAGATCATTCAGTCAAATGCTTCATAGCAGCTGTCCTGGGACAGAAACATAAAGAATTTTGGTTGATAAATCCTTTCATTTTGACAGCAAACCTTTAATATTCTCTGACTGTATATTTGCAATTAGTTTTGCAATCATTGTAAATGCATTAGCTTGCATGTGATACTGACATGAAAAACAATGTTAAAAACTTTAATAAAGCCAAGTATATAACTCTAATATATTACTTGTTTTTTTGTCTGTAAGGCCTGTTATATTATTCTAGAAAGAACTAAACTAGTTTGACATGATTTGTTCTTGACTAATGCATGGTGGCTGTTACTTGCTGTAGTTCTGGAGTGTACTGAGTAAAAGGCTGTGACTTGTGAAATCAGAAGAGATCTTGTCATAAGATGACTGTGCAATACATCTTGGTATATCTTTTACTAAGGCTTAGAAAATATTATCCATTCCAGGGAATTTGTGGCAAAAAATGTCACCTGACTTCATTATTTTATTAACATGATTTCCTCTATTGAAGTGATGTAAATGAGCACAGAATAGTTTTAAATTACTTGGAAAGCTGAATGATGCTCTTTTTAATCTCAGTAGTAATTTGAAATGGAGATTGTGGCACTCTGTGTAACTAAGGTGACAGGAATTGGCATTCAGTAAATGTTCAATTTTTAAATTACTTCTATACAAGGATGTTTATGACCCAAGCAAGAAAAAGAGAGAAAAATCAGGCCTTGCTTCTCACAAAAGTAATTCAGTTATCTAAAAGTACATCTATTCCTTTCATTTGTTAGGTCACAAAATTAATAATGTAAAATATGTTCTTTGTTTAATGGTTTCACCATGTCAATGTGTGAACTACTAACCAAGAGACTATTCTATGTGGAAGAATGTGGCAGTTTTTGACTTCTCATGAATACACCTATTCTCTCTGCACTCTGTATCAACTGGGAAGGAACAATTTGATCTAAAGCAGAGAAACCTGTAGGATACAATTAAAGGACAGATATATAGTATATATAGATACAAACTTACATAAGGTCTGTCAAGTGCAACGACGAAGACAAGATTGTTTATGCACTTCTATCTTTGTGAACATGGGGATAAAGCTGTAAAGTCAGCAGGGTTTATGGATAAGTAATATCCATAAGAATAAGCCTGAGGCCATCAACCTTAGTTGTTATCACTCTTTTTTTAAGTTAAAAGTTAAAGGCTTTGATTGTGCTACCAGGTGTACCAAAATGCCTGGGTACCAAGAATTATGCATTTGGGAAATGAGATCCAAGTTTACTTTCTTCTTTCCAGTCCTAAACTGTATCTTCTAAATACCACAAAAATATTTGAAGAGGGAAATGTTGAAAGAACGGTTTCAAACTTTATTCAGAGTCTGGAAAACTAGACAGAGAAAAATTGTTGCTGTTCAGTGCATTTGCAGTTTATCAGAAGATTACCACTCCATCAGGTGAATTACCAATATTATATCTGTGTCGATCACCAGCTGAATCCAACCTTGATATCTACTCAAGAGTTTAGCCTCATGAAACAGACAATGAAATACTTTATTCCTTAGAAGGCAGTGTTTTTCTCATCTGCAAGATCTGTAGATCTGGATGACCAGTTTTCCACACTTCGTAGTCTACATTGGTGTTCAAGTCAGTCCCCTGTGACATACAAATACTCTTAGAAAGTGAAGTAAACTGAATCTGAGCTTCTTACTCTTTGTGGGATGAACAGCACAAGCATCACACCTTGATTTATAAAATAGAAGTGAGATATCTAATCAGTTACTGGAAAAGAAGTCTTTAATGTATTTCTTCAGGAGAAGCATCAAGGTGGTGGACGCTGAGTATAAGAAGATATCTTTCTATGTGCCCTAGGAAAATAATTTGAGGGTTCAGTGTATACTGAATTTTTTCCATAGCTGGGTAGCTAAATATTTACTTTATATTTCTACATTTTTTAATGTCATATCACACTTCTGTTTGCCTTCACTGTGTCGCCGCAAACTGTCTTTGTCCATACCATGCAATTCTCAGGGCTGTTTGATCATGTGCTTTCTGTGTACATAGGCATAGTCCTACTTTGGTGCAATAGGTCTTTCTGTATTCCTGCTGCACATCCCCAGCACAACCTTATTCTGGATTTGTCTGAGAGGTCTATCAGAATTTCACAAAGACTGGGGAGAAAATCCCTCCCTCCCTGCCTCCCCCTGAGTAGAATGAGGTAGATAATTGAAAGAGTAAAAGTGAGAAAACTTGTGGGTTGAGATAAAGACAATTTAATAGGAAAAGCAAAAGCTGTGTGTGCAAGCAAAGCAAAACAAGGAATTCATTCGCAGCTTTCCATCAGCAGGCAGGTGTTCAGCCATCTCCAGGAAAGCAGGGCTTCATCACATGTAATGGGTTACTTGGGAAGACAAATGTCATCACTCAGAATGTCCCCCTTCTCCTTCTTTTTCCCCCAGCTTTATATGCTGGGCATAACATCATACAGTATGAGATATCCCTTTGGTTATTTGGGGCCAGCTGCCCTGCCTGTGTCCCCTCATAACTTCTAGTGCACCCCTAGCCTACTTGCTGGTGAGGTGGTGTGAGAAGCAGAAAAGGCCTCGACTCTGTGTAAGCACTACTCAGAAATAATGAAACCATCTCTGTGTTATCAACACTGTTTTCAGCACAAATCTAAATCATAGCCCCATACCAGCTACTGTGAAGAAAATTAACTCTATCCAACCAAATCCACCATACAGGGTTATATCTGCAGGGTTTTTTCTCCCTTGATCTTAAGAGTATTGCATCACAATCTCAGAGGTACAACACGAAACCTCACTTTGTGGATCACTTCATGTGTTTTCAGCACAGTAACCAATGAAATGAACATAAGTAAGAAATATTGTAATCTTATAAAAAGTTGTGGATAATCTTTTGCATGAAATTTTGCTTTTCTGCCTGTTTGATCTAGTTAATCTTAGCTACTCAAACATTCATGGAAAATAAACATTAAAGGGTAAAGAACCTAGCTGAGTTGAGATTTGGTCTAGAATCTCAAGAAGCAGTTCCATTTTTGTTTTCTTTGCAATTCATCTAGTTGTAGAATGCAAGCTAATGTTTGTGCAGCTTTTAGCTGCCAGCATTTCTGCTAAACCAGTAGCTTTTAGAAACCCCAGGGAACATCACAGATGGGGAGAATACAGGCAGGAGTTTTAAATTGTCCCGTACTTACCATACATCAGCCTTTCCTTTAAAAAGTAGGTCATATTAAACTCTTTTAGGTTTCCTATATTTATCTTTCCTCTGGAAAAGTAAGTAAAACCAAAAACCTCAAAATTATGTGTAGAAAGAGGGTATTACAAAGGACAAAATTCTGCCACAGCAGGGCAAACCTCTGATACTTTGGCTAATACCCATACTTATTTTCATTTGTTGATTTCCTTATGCAGTGCTCACTGAGGAAGGGATGATATGAGACTATTTTTCACTGAACCCTGATACCTCTCCTCACTAGGATCAATTTATTAAGGCATCTTTTGTATGGTGCAAAGAGACTCTGCAAGTGATATATACACAACTTGAAAAGTAAAGAGCAGTTATTTATTAGTTCAGTACACACAAAACATAGCTAAGATTTAATGTTCTATGAGGCTAAGCATTGTGTTCACAAACAAGGGAGGACTGGTGGGAGTTGTGGTGGTCAGAGGTCATCTTGTGCTTAACGACCACAAAATTATTAAGATCTTGATCCTTAGTGAAGTAATGAGGGCTGTTAACAAAACCTCCACAATGGACTTCTGGAAGGCAGACTTCGGCCTGTTGAGAGAGCACCTTGTGAGACAGTCCTGAAGGACAGTGGGGTCCAGGAAGGCTGGAGAATATTCAGGAAGGAAGTTTTAAAAGCACAGGAGAAGCTGTCCCCATGCACCGTAAGATGAAATGTCGGGAAAGAGACTGGCCTGGCTGAACAGGAAGCTTTTGCTGGGACTCGGGGAAAAAAAAGGAGAGTTTATCTCCTTTGGAAAAAGGGACAAGTATCCTGGGATGAGTACAGGATCTCATTAGGTCATGCAGAGAAAAAATTAGAATGGCAAAAGCCCAGCTGGAGCTCAGTCTAGCCACTGTCATAAGGGACAAAAAAAAAGTTTTTAGAAATACATTAAAAATAAAAAAAAAGAACCAGGGAGGATCTCCATCCCTTGTTGGATGTGGGAGGAAATATTACAAACAAGGATGAGGAAAAGGCTGAGATACTTAATTCTGCCTTTGCTTCCATCTTTATTAGTCACACCAGCTACCCCAAGGGTATTCAGCCTCCTGAGCTGGAAGATGAGGATGGAGAGTAGAACAACCTCCCCCCCAAAGGGCCAATCATATCCTGGACTGCATCAAGAGAAGCGTGGCTAGCAGGTTGAGGGAAGTGATTCTTCCCATCTACTCCACTCTCATGAGACCTCACCTGGAGTACTGCAGGGGTTTGGAACTAGATGATCTTTAACGTCCCTTCCAACCCTGACAATTCTATGATTCTATAATCCAGGAGGAAGCAGTTAATGACCTGTTACAGCACCTGGACATTCACAAGTCCATGGGGATGGATGGGATCCACCCAAGAGTATTGAGGGAGATGGCACAGAATCTTGCTAATCCTCTCTCCTTCATTTATCAACAGACTTGGCTAAGAAGGGAGGTCCCAGATGACTGGAAGCTTGCCAATGTGATGCCCATCTACAAGAAGGACCAGAAGGAGGATCTGGGAAACTATAGACCTGTCAGCCTGACCTCAGTACCCAGAAAAATTATGGACAGGTTCATCTTGAGTGAACTCACATGGCAAGTGAAGGACAGTCAGGGGATCAGGACCAGCCAGCATGGGTTCAGGAAAGGCAGGTCCTGCTTGACCAACCTGATCTCTTTCTATGTCCAGCTGACTCCCCTAGTAGATAAGGGAAAGACTGTGAATATTTTCTACCTGGACTTTAGTAAAGATTTTGACACAGTCCCCCATAGCACTCTCCTAGAGAAGATGATGACTCATGGCACAGACAGGTGTACTCTTCACTGGGTTAGAAACTGTCTGGCTTCTCAGGCCCAGAGATTTGTAATGAACAAAGTTAAATCCTGTTGGCAGCTGGTCACCAGGGTGTCCCCCAGGGCTCAGTATTGGGGCTGGTCTTGTTCAATAAGTTTATCAATGATCTAGATTGGGGACTGAGTGGTTCCTCAGGAAGTTTGCAGATGACACCAAATTGGGTGGGAGTTTTGATCTTCTTGAGGGTACGAAAGCTCTGCAGAGAAAACTGTACAGGTTGCATTGATTGGCCAAGGCTAATGGTATGAGGTTTACAAGGCCAAGTGTTGGGTCCTGCACTTTGGTCACAACAACCTCAGGCAACACTACAGGCTTGCAGAAGAGTGGCTGGAAAGCTGCCTAGTGGAAAAGGACCTGGGGATGCTGGTCAACACTTGGCTGAACATGACCAGCAGTGTGCCCAGGTGGCCAAGAAAGCCAACAGAATGCTGGCCTGTATAAGAAATAGTGTGGCCATCAGAAGAAGGGAAATGATCATGCCCCTGTACTTGGCACTGGTGAGGCCACACCTCAATTACTGTATTCAATTCTGGAATCCTCACCACAAGAAAGACTTTGAGTTGCTGAAGCGAGTTCAGAGAAGGACAATGAAGCTGGTGAAGGGTCTGGAGAACAAGTCCTGTGAAGAGAGACTGAGGGAATTGGGATTGTTTAGTTTGGAGAAGAGGAGGCTGAGGGGAGACCTTATTGCTTGTTAACAGCTATCTGAAAGGAGGTTGTAGTGAGGTGGGTGTGGCCACTTCTCTCAGGTAGATAATGACAGGAGTTGAGGAAATGGCCTTAAGCTGCACCAGGGGAGGTTTAAATTAGATATTAGGAATACTTTCTTTACTGAAAGAGTAGTCTTGTGCTGGAATGGGAAGCCCAGGGACTTGGTGGAGTCACCATCCCTGGAGGTATTCAAAGAACGTGTAGATGAGACACTTCAGGACATGCTCTAGTGGGATGGTGAAGTGTTGAATTTTGTTGTTGTTGTTGTGGGTTTTTTTCTGCTTTTTTTTTTGTTTTTTTCTGGGTTTTTTTTTGGTTTTGTCTGTGTGTGTTTCTTTTTTTGCTGTTTTGGTTTGGTTTGATTGGTTGGTTTGGGGTTTTTTTGGGTTGATGGCTTCATGTAGTGATCTTGGAGGTCTTTTCCAACCATCATTCTGTGATTGTATTGCTCACCAATTCTCTTAGGATCTCAAAGATTCTCTCTTGGCCACACAGGCATCATTCAAGAGGTGTAGAGGCAGCCTCTCTCACTCCCTGTAGAGGTCCTCACTGCTGTCAAATTATGAGGTTCCACCAGCTTTGGCATTACTAGTGACACTGATGGCTTGATCCAAAACTCCAGTGATAACTCAACTGGCTTTCCCAGTTCTTTGTTTAGTATTTTATATTTTTCCATTCTGGTGTTTTCCTCCTTGAATGCTTGAACTTCTAATTATCTTAACCTCAATAAAGCTACCTCTGGCTGTAATTTTATCTTTTTATCTTTCTGCCGTCTTTCTCACAGCTCCTTCTCATAACTTAATGATTTTCTCAGAAGTCAACGACAAAGTTATACTGCTGGGCCAGATCAGAGCTGGGACCCTCAGAGCACAGGTTGCTGAGCCCAATGAAAAGGGGGTTTACAACAGTATTTGCAGAGAAAGAGGCTTATAAGCCATATATGTATTTTTTGTTTATGGGAAAAAATCAACAGGCATGTTATAGGCAATCAACATATAAGCAGTTTTGTTATACATTTTATAAAATGAAAGCAAAACTTTCTTCTGCTGGAATTTATGAGTAGAACAGTTATGGCAAGTTCAAACTGTTTAGATATGACAAATGTACAAATATTTTTATAATTAAATTTGCAATTCTGCTATGAGTAATATGAAGCAATCAAAAAACTGTCAAAGAATTTTCTTCAGTTGTTTGTTTCAAGGGTCAGCACTGAAAATATCAATCAGGAAATGTTTTCATCCATTTAATTTACATCTTTTTGTTAATTACTTTCTAATTGGTGACCTATCTATTTGTAACTATGATAAAACAGGAATGCATTTCTCTTGAGATAAACTGAACTCTTGAACACTAGAGAAATATTTTTCTGCAAGTTGTATTTCCTTACTTTGTTAGTAGTGCTTATAGATTGGTGACAAACATTCACATTCCCCCATACAAAGAGTAAGAAATAATGATTTTTTTTAAATTCTCAAAATTATGTGTAAGCTAACCATGAGTGATCATCATACATAAAGATCACAGTCTTACATTAGTAATACATATCTTCAGAAAATACTCTGTCAGATGATAAGCACCCTCTTCCTAGTACTCTTTATGGGTGATAGATAACTGAACATATGGCTAATTTGTTTGCCTCACTGATTTTATTGTTCTCACTTTTGCAAATGTTTCATGTTGCATCAAATTACTTCTAATCTTCTTCCAGGTAACAGTATACACTCTCCCAGTTCAGGTTACAAACCTCATCTCAACTGCCTACTTTGAAAAGAAGAATGCTGTAATTCTGAATGATGGGTACAATGCAATGTGATAACTCTTTTCTAGGAAGAATAATGTACAGTACCACCTGTGCTAGTAAAGCCATATTGAGCCAGCTTTGTTATAATAAAAGACTGCAGCTGCTTCAGACTTCCCTGAAACTCAGTGCTCTGACCATTATTCATTATGATTTTTGTACTTTTTTTACAGAGAGTAGTTAGATCCATGAAAGTGTAGATACAGATATAGATATAAATATCTGATCATCTTTTTTTTTGTCTCCATTCAGAGTTTTCTTGTTCATTGTAGTCAAATATCTATCAACCGCACCTGGAACTTTGACAGCATACATCTGGTGTAACACTTTTTCTATGCTGGGAACACGAATGGACTCTTTTTCTAACTTTCTTTAGAGGTGAAAGGACTGAAAACTATGAACTGGTGATTAATTAGCTGCACAACTATCATCTCCATCAACTGGAGTAGCTCTAATGAATTTTCACACACTTTAATTAGGAACCTGCATATGACTTAAAACTTTAGGGTACTTAAAACCAGAACTCCAGATAGGACAAAGGGATACCCATCCTAGCTGTCTCTCTCAGGGTTTAGATATAAATAAACTAAACTTCACAATCTATTCACACCCCCATCCAGGATAAATAAAGGCCCAGTTTCTGTGACACAGAGAACACAGAAGGGCAGCTAGAGCTTGAGAAAAGTCTATGAATCAAAATTTCCTGTTACAGAACAGAATGGAAAAGTTTATTAGAAAGGTAAATTTAATTATATTAATATTGATGCTCTTGCATTTACCTGGATCTTACTGTTTAGGCAGATATCAGTAAGTCCTATAAATTTGTGATAAATAAGTCATATTTAGAAACTCTAGGTTTTATGTATTCAGATCTTCAGGGATTTATCTACCACCATTTCACTACTCCACTTCTTCTGAAGATATTAATTTCCTTCTCTATCTTTATTGGGACTTCTCATTTACTAAATCTAAGAAAAAGCACACATCCATGTGATTGTTCTGTTCTGCTCCTCCCCTCCCCATAGGTGCTTTAAGGTGAGGCACTCTATACCTACATAGCCAAAATCTTGAGCAATTCTTTTAAACCCATACTCATTAAAAAGCTAAAGGTAGACTTCAAAGCTGCATGTGGGCAGGAATAATAAATATTTGTTCACAGGAACAATTACAGAAAGTGATTTCCAGATCTTAGGTTTTTTTTCTCTTGTATACGTCATACTTCTCCTTGTCAGGCTCAGTGTTACAGATTACATGTACCCTAGCTTAACTGTCATTTTTCCTACCTTCTACATCCTCTGTTTAATTGATAAATTGTAGTTAATTTCTTTGCTATCATGCCCATGAAGTAGTCATACTGTCTGGTTACCCTTTATTTATCAGTAATAATAATCAGACATTCATGCTTGTTAGAGCAAATTGCTCAATCTGTTATTTTATTAAAGCACAGGTTTCTGATATTTGGTTCCTGTTTTTTGGAGGGTGTTGCTATTGTTGTTTTTAATATATGTTTAAAAATTTCTTGTTTCATTAAAGAGAAAAAAATCACACAACAATTCTAACATATGAAGAAAAATCACTGTTGTCACCAGCAGGAAAATGATTTCATGACCACTGCATCATCTGAACCCAAACTGACCTCAAATTTCCTTTCGTCACTGTAGTAAGCAGTAATGGGTAAATAACACAATGGCAATAAAGATTCTCAAATAAATTTTCATGATTTGGATTGTTTGTTGCTGTCTGCTTGGTATGCTAATTAGTAGTATAATGTAAGTCTCTTCAGAAAGAACAGTTAACTACTGCTGAAAATGATCCAATATGTTAAACAAGAAACAAAAGAAAAAAAAAGCAATGTTTTTATAGATTTTTCAGTAAATCAGTTGAAAGTGCCTAAATATACTAATTTTAATAATCATAAGGCCTTTCCTAAGGACAGGAATTTCCGTGGTGTTTCATTTGTCTCACTCATTTGGCTTCACTGTCAACTTCAAATCTTTAATTCCTTTTAAAAATTTGTTTCATCCTTCATAAACTGTGGCCTTCTATGGGTCAACTTCTCTTACCTTTCCTCAGTTCCTTTACCTGCAGTTTCTTGATGGGTTTATTATCCTTATACCTCCCTGTCTTTTTTTGTTAGTCATCTATCCCTAAAATAGTTCAATACCTACCTTTCCTTTATATTATTTTTCTACCCTTGTATTTTTGATTAGCATAGTTCAGGTAAACACAGGGACAAGGAAAATGAAACTATGTGCAATATGGAAATGTAAATACTACTTGTCAGGACTGGAATGTTAAACAGTTTCAGCTTCTTTTACTGTTTACTTTGTAACATCAGTCATCAAAACCTATCAGGACATTACATGGGCAGTAGGTTTAATTGCTTTGAGATCTTATTTATCACAATATGTACATGCGCCTCTGCTATATTATTAAATATAGTGTACATGCATACAATTTTCTTGAAGACAAAATCATGCCTGACAGATTTGATGGCCTTCTACAATGGGGTTACAGCACTGGTGGATAAGGAAAGAGCAACTGACATCATCAACCTGGACTTGTACAAAGCACTTGACACTGTCCCACACATCCTTATCTCTAAATGGGGGAGACATGAATCTGATGGGTTGACCACTTGGTGAATAAGGAATTGACTGGATGGTCATATTCAAAGTGTTGTGGTCAATGGCTCCATATCCAAGTCGATGCCAGTGACAAATGGCATTCTTCAGGGGTCAGTACTGGGACCAGTGTTATTTAACATCTTTGTTGGTAACATGGACAGCAGCATTGAGTGCAACCTCAGAATGCTTGTTGGTGACACCAAACTGTGTGGTGTGGTTGACACACTCAAGGGAAGGGATGAGAACTAGAGGGACCTTGACAAGATTGAGAGGTGGGTCCATGTGAACTTCAAGCGGGTCCAGAGGAGGACCATGAAGGTGATCAGGGAGCTGGAACACCTACCCTGTGAGAACAGGCTGAGAGAGTTGGGGTTGTTTAGCATAGAGAAGAAAAGGCTCAAGGGAGACCTTTTAGTGGTCTTCCAGTACTTAAAGGGGTCCTACAGGAAAGGTGAGGAGTGACTCTATCAGGGAGTGTAGTGCTAGGATGAGGGTAATGGTTTTATACTTAAAGAGGGTACATCTAGTTTAGATATTAAGACAAAATTCTTTACTGTGAGGGTTGTGAGACACTGGGAGATGTTGCCCCAGGGAAACTGCGGATACCCCATCTCTGGAAGTGTTCAAGGCAAGTTTGGATGCAGCTTTGCGCAAGCGGATCTAGTTGAAGGTGTCCCTACCCATGGTAGGGGGGTTGAAACTGGATGATTTTTAAGGTCCCTTCCAAGCCAAACCATTCTATGACTGTATGATTTGATTAATTTGAAGTAAATTTTACTGTGCTATATACATAATCTTTGCTTTTATTGAGTCTTGAACATCTGCTAGAATTGCATTTCTTTAACTTCTTTGCATATTGTGTCTTCGACTGTTTTCATCAGTTACAATTGCTCTGAGTTCCTTTTCCTCTTTGCTAGGCTTATCAGCTTAGAATTATCTGTCAATTTTCCACAGCTGTTTTCCCATGATTACTGTGGTGATATTCTCATGAAATTAATACAAACCAAAACCACAAGCAAACAAACAAACATGCTTTTAACTAGCATGAGGGACAAATACATATTACTGTGCAGCATTCATGAACTCTAGCAGAAAGTAAGGTCTTGTCAATGAAATGACTGCTAATAGTTAATACCATCTCAGAAAATCACAGTCACAGAATCAAAGAATGGTAAGGGTTGGAAGGGACTTCAAAAGATCATCTAGTCCAACCCCCCTGACAGAGCAGGACCACCTAGAGCAGGTCACAGAGAAACACACCCAAGTGGGTTTTAAATGTCTCCAGAGAAGGAGGCTCCATCATTCCTCTGAGCAGCCAGTTACAGAGCTCCGTGACGCTCACAGTGAAAAAGTTTTTCCGTATGTTTCTGTGGAACCTCTTATGCTCCAGCTTACACCCATTGCTCCTTGTCCTATCATTGGACATAACAGAGAAGAGCCTGGCTCCA
>WUAM01000308.1:23051-33588 GCA_024336885.1 Actenoides hombroni
CATAAGGGAGATGTTCCACTCCCTTAATCATCTTTGTGTCTCTGCGCTGGACTCTTTCAAGCAGTTCCCTGTCCTTCCTGAACTGAAGGACCCAGAACTGAACACAACACTCCAGATGAGGTCTCACCACGGCACAAAATGCTTCATTTTGTCACCCTCTATTGCCATTAGGAAAACTGCAACTTGACCTTGCATTTATACAGCTATAATGATGGACTGTTTGAACAGCAAAAATCATTAAACTTTCTGGTCTTTTCACCATTTCATGAAATCAGCAATATTCCTAATGTTTTATGATTCTTTTAAAGATAAATTCAGGATTTTACCTCGAGGTTTTCATTACAATAACAGCTAATCTGATTGAGAGGAGTCTGAGATGCAACCCTGCTTTTACTAATTATTTGTATTAAAAGAAGCAGTAAACTTGTATTACTTATATGCCATATTTACTTCAGCCACTTTTTAAACAAACCAACTCTATTGAAGTTCCTGAAACGTCTTCAGATATATATTGAGGTCAGTGGGATTATAGTTTGGTGATTAGTTTAAACCAATTTAAAATTCAAGTAATTAGAAAGGGGCACTTTTGCTGCCAACCTTTCCCAAAATTGCATATTCCATTGCCTCCCTCGTATAGGACTTTCACACATCTAGGCACACAGTCCTTGTGAAGAAAATGTACCCTTTTAAAGTTACATTAATGTTTTATTAGTTATGTTAATGTTTTATTTAGGATTAATAACATATGATTAAGAATCTATGAAACACAGGAGAGTGTTCTCTGCTGCTTGAGATTGCAATGCAAATTATATTCTTTACTTACACTAATCTTTTTAAATTTTTTTTTAGAAGTGGAATGAAAACCTTTAGCAGCAGCATTTAACAGAAGAACAAATCGGTCAGTTCACATAACAATAGTGATGGCAGCAATAAATTCCACTTTATATCCTACCACAGATATGAAGCACCTCACCTCTGTGAAGTTATAACATCAAAAATAAATATTTTAAATAAATTGATGCATTTTTCCTTTGAAATTAGTCTCTATCTCCTGTAAACTGACAAAAGTGAAATTTAAGCAATGAAGCTCTATCCATCTTGTTTTCTACTGTCTGTGATGGAAGGAAATAAGCACACACTAAGGGTGATTCATTTTACTTACTATGTATATTTATTTTCTGATGGGATTCATCCCTTCCACATACTGAATTATTTTTTTTTTTCCACAACAAGGTAACCTGCACAGCTAACAGATGTGAAGGGTGAGATTCAATTGCCTAAACATAAGCAAAAGATGTTATCTGGGGTGCCATAGAGTATCCCACTACGCCTTCTGTTGGTACTCCAGAAAAGTACAGGTCTCCTGTAGACTGCATATTTTGTGTCAAGTCTGTTAAACTTTTGTGGATTATATGTGCTGGGTACCTATGTTTAGGCAATCGAAACTTGATTTAGGTGCCCATATTAAGATGATTAGGTTTGATTTTTAGACTTCTAAATCTGTATTGACTATAAGGGCCACTGGAATTCCAGTACCTATAACAGGTTCTAATGCATCTGGTTCACTAGTACATACTTGGAGGTAGACACTTCAGTGTAGACAGGTAATTGTGCAGCTGAATCCCAGCCAAAGTTCTTAAGCTTAAATAAAATGAATCAGTAGTTAGGTCTTCAAACCAAACCCAAATAAACAAACAACTTTAAAAAAAAGCCCCAAACAACAAATAAACCCCAACAAACACACCCTAAAACAAACCCAAAATCAGAACAAACACCCCACATAAAAAAGTACAAAACTCCTCCAAAAGACAGGCACTTAGTATATTTTTGAAAAAGTAAATAAAAAGGAATTTAATTTTTTACAGATGAGAGGAGGAGACATGAAAGAACACTGATATATGCCTTATATCAGCTTTTCTGTTCGTATTCAACACCACATTTAGGGCCAGAACTTTGGAAAGTTTAGGTAACATGGCTGTCTGTTGGGACCTCTCCAGTCCAGGGAAGAATTTTTCTTGAAACTGCAGTTTGGCTACATGATTGAAACTTACAGATGTATCTATGGCTCCAAGAGGGAATGTGATGGAGATAGATAGAGGGAAGTTCATGGGGGTGCGATTGTTCAATTCTATTTTCCTTCATGCCTTGTATAATGGAAGGTTTGTCTAGATAAGAAACAGTACACAAAACATATGCATAACTTTCTACATTACGCCACAGTATGTTGCCACCTTCCTAAATGGGCAAAAAAACCAAATAAATCTTGTTTCTTCTGATGAGATCTGTGAACAGAGAGAGAACTTCTTGTTTTGTTTTGTTTTGGTTTTTTTTCCTAGTGAAATTGTTTATAATGCATAGAAAACAAAAACATCACTTATAGTTCTTTACATTGTTGCCTTTTATCACTGGTGTGAATCCAGCTTTTGATTTAGAGTAGGATAAAGAGCAAGAGAATCAAATCTCAGTGTTCTTCAGTTCTAGTTAGATGACAAACTGGTATCTTGAAGCATAGCTGTAAATATCAGAGAAAAATAACATGCTGTTAAGCATCTCTAAAACACAGTAACAGGTGTTCATTTTCACTTTTTCCTAGCTGTGGGTCCTATTCCAAATCCACAAAACCTTTATAAATTTACTACTGTTAAAAAATCTCTATTATTCTGCTTTTATTAATTTTTATTTCCTTTCCCTATTTATGTGAGACTAAACTGGGTTTATACTGTGTTTTCATCAGTTATGATAAATAAGGAGCTCTGTACTCTTGTTGACAGACACTTGTTCCCAGGTGCTTCTATGGATCTCATGCTGTAGATGGATGGACACCAACATGGGAAAAGATCCTTGAATTCCATAAAAATGACGTATAAAGAAGCTTTTTGTGATGATAAAGAGTTTTTAGATCCATCCATTTTGTCAATTAATTCAAGCTAAACTACAAATTATCTAAGAACATCAATTAATCTGAATCTTGACTTATCTGTGAAATGAATGACTTTGTAACTGTTGAAGAACCCTACATAGACAAAGCCAATATAAATAAAATGTAGTGGTGTCAGTCAGGCCAGGAATTTTTTTATAAGATGAGGTTTTAAATTTGTTGTTGTTGTTGTTCTGAGGTCTAAAGACAAACAAAAATTACCCTGACACTAAGCCTGGCCAAATCAGTGGAAAAAAATAGCATTATTTACTGACTCTGTCAGGATAAATTTAAACTGTACAGAGCTGATTTATAATTTTCTGCTTGCAGTAAATATTGTTTATGATTGAAAATAATCAATTTCTAGCTCATATTATTAGAGATAAATAGATTTTGTGTGTTAAATCCAGAGAGATAATGAATGTGAGAAAAAAAGTATGGTGGTGATTTATAATGTAAAAGAAAAAACAAAATCAGTGAAAAATAGGAAGGAACTCAAGCTCCCCTGATTTCAAATTCCCAGATTCATAGCAGCAAAATCAATAATTATTCTGATGGAAATACAGGGTGGAGTTTTTCGGTCAGAATTAAAGATCAAGAAAGAAAAATGCATCACTATATAAAAAGCCCACTACTGACCTGACATTGGAACAACTGATTTCTTATTTAACAAAAGAAGGGAAAAAAAACAAAACAAAAACCAACAGAGAAGCTATCAGAGAAATTACTTCTGTTTGGAGGTAAGAGTTTTGATAAAGGCATAATATGTACCTGTTGCACTAGAGTTTTGATTCCGGTTTTGGGATTCTTTATGGTTTTGTTTGGCTCAAAACATGTTGTTGTAGGTAACAGTATTCTAAAAAGCCAGGAAAAGTAAGAAACATGGGTTTATTTTTGTATACTACCTAAGAGAGTATAGGGAGACAAAAGATGTTTTGCTGTTTACAAAACTGTAACTAATTTCCTGTTTCCTTTTTTTATTTGTTTTTAAATTAATCTAAAGCAAGAATATATGAAGATCCCTCTAATACAATTTGAGATATGCACATGAGGTGGTGGAAAGATGGAGTCAAGTGACACATAGGACTTCTGTCTGTGTCATTTGTGATCGCAGAATCATAGAATGTTAGGGGCTGGAAAGGACATCTGGAGATCATCTAGTCCAACCCCCTTGTCAAGGCAGGCTCACCTAGAGCAGATTACACAGGAATGTGTCCAGGAAGGTTTTGAATGTCTCCAGAGATAGAGAATCCTCCACCTCTGTGGGCAGCCTGTTCCAGTGCTCCATCACCCTCACAGTAAAGAAGTATTTCCTTGTATTTAGAAGAAACTTCCTGTGTTCAATATTGTGTCCATTACCTCTTGTCTTGTCACTGGGCACCACTGAAAACAGACTGGCCCCATCCTCCTCACACCTACCCTTTAAGTATTTATAAGCATTGATTAGATCTCCCCTCAGTCTTCTCTTCTGCAGACTAAAAAGACCAAACTCCCTCAGCCTTTCCTCATAAAAGATGTTCTAGTCCCCTAATCATATTTGTAGCCCTTTGTTGTACTGTCTTCAGAAGTTCCCTGTCTTTGAACCAGGGAGCCCATAACTGGACATAGTACTCCAGATGTGGCCTTACCAGGTCAGAGTAGAATGGAAGAACTTCCCTCAACCTGCTTGCCATGCTTTTCCTGATGCACCCCAGGATGCCATTGGCCTTCTTGGACACAAGGGCACATTGCTGGGTCACGGTTAACCTGTTGTCCATCAGGACTCACAGGTCCTTCTCCGTGGAGCTGCTTTCCAGAAGGTCAGCCCCTTAACCTGTAGTGATACATGCAGTTATACCTCCTTAAGTGCAGTACCCTACACTTGCCCTTGCTGAATTTCATAAAGCTTCTCTCAGCCCAACTCTCCAGCTTGTCAGATCTTGCTGGATGGCAGCACAGCCTTCTGATGTGTCAGCTACTCCTTTCCCTTTTGTGTCACCAGCAAACTTGCCAAGGGTACACTACCCCTTCATCTAGGTCATTAATGAATACACTGAAGAGGACTGGACCCAGTACTGACCCCTGGGGAATACCATGTGTTACAGGCCCCCAACTAGACTCTGTGCCATTAATCACAACCCTCTGAGCCCTGTCTTTCTGCCATTTTTCAATACGCCCCACTGTCCATTAATCTAACCCACACTTTCTAAGCTTGACTATGAGGATGCTGTGGGAGACAGTGTCAAAAGCATTGCTGAAGTCAAGGAAGAGAACATCCACTGCCTTCCCCTCATCTAACCACCCAGTCATGCCCTCATAGAAGGCTATCAGATTAATCAGACATGACTTCTGTTTGGTGAATCCATGCTGACTACTGATAACCCTCTTTCCCCCACATGCTTTGAGATAATGCCCAGAATGAGCTGTGCCATCATCTTTCCAGAGCTGGAGGTGAGACTGACTAGCCTGTCATTTCCTGGATCTTCCGTCTTTCCCTTTTTGAAGACTGGAATGACACTGGCTTTCCTCCAGCCCTCAGGCAACTTGCCTGTTCTCTGGGACCTTTCAAAGATGATGAAGAGTGGCCCAGCAATGACTTCTACCAGGTCCCTCAGCACTCGTGGTTGCTTCCCATCAGGATCCATGGACTTGTGGATATCCAATTTGCTTAACTAATCTCTTGTTTGATTCTCCACAACTAAGTGAAGGTCTTCATTTCTCCAGACTTTCTCTGTTGTCTCCAAAGTCCAGGACTCCTGAGGGCTGTCCTGAGCAGTAAAGACTGAAACAAAGAAGGCATTCAGTAATTCTGCCTTCTCTGCATCCTCTGTCACAATGGCACCTGTCTCATTGAACAGTGGGCCCATGTTTTCTCTAGTTTTTCTTTTGCTTCCAATGTGCTTGAAGAAGCCCTTCCTGTTGACCGTGACATCCCTTGGTAGGTTTATTCCAAGGAACACTTGGCTTTCCTTATTTCATGCCTGCAGATGTGTGGTAAAAAGAGACTGGACTGCAAGGTTTAAACAAATGATTTATTTGAACTCACAGGTTTAAGTGAAAGTCCCAAGCAAATGACCTGTTAGAAATCTAATATGCCACTAATGCAGGTTTTTGTGGATACAACGGAAGAATGCACTATTACAACTTAAAAGCAAGAATACACTATAACAAAACAGAAACCACAATATTATATGTGTGTTCATTAATAACCCTCATTTTCAAACTTACAGCATGCTAAATATTCACTTACCCCTCCAGGTAAGAGGTCTCAATCCTTGAAAAATGACCTTGGCTGATGTCCTGACCAAGGGGGAACGGAGTCCACACAGGTGAGCATTGGAGAGGCAACTCCCAATTCCTAAGCTAAAATTTAGGACTTCTATCCCCTAGTTTAAGTGACTGATTATACAGTTTGAATACACAAGGTTATGGCTGAAACCCTTCAGGTAGTTGTGACAAAACTATGACTGCTTGCATTATGCCATCTGGATACTCAAAAGTTGTTGGCTGAAACCGTCACTGAAGCCCTCTAGGCTCTCTTTATCTTACTTTCTCAGGAAGCCAAATAGTGGTTTGAATTGAGACTCAGGACATACCATTTGTTGAGGAATTTCAAAGCTCAGGTCATGTTTTGGTTCTTTGTATGGTACAGCATGGCCCTGTTTGGCCCAGGGCTTAAGGACAACTCAGGGCCATCTCCACAGCTCCCCACATGTTGTGTCCGTATAGATAGGACCTTTAGGCAAACCAAGGCTGAGTTGATTGCACAAACCCCTCTTCCCTTGCCCCCATGAGTTGTCTGCATGCACTAGATGTTACTGAAACTGGCTTATGATCTATGAGCCAGAAAATCCATACAATATAAAGATGCTATTGGTTATCTCAGAGATCACATGGGGCTGGCAGATATGATCGAAACTGAAGTTTTATCTTGAGTGACATCTCAGATGCCTGTATGTGGGCAACTGAAACAAGTCCAAAGACTTCATTTCCATATTCAAGACACCTAAATCCAATTTTATCTAAATGGGTCTATATGAAAAGTAGGTGAGATATGGTTTTGCAATAGGAGGAAATGCAATATGATATCCAGTTACTCCCCACACAGTTATCACATATATTTATCAGTTGTCATTTAAAATACTCTACCTCATCTGATTTCCAGAAGGTATTCCTGAGAACTTGGATCTCCAGCAAGCTCAGGCTCAGTCTTACCATTCCTTGGTGTATATGCCTCTCACAAGGTACTCAATATTTTACACTGGCTCTGGCATGGAGCTTCATTCAGCTCATGTGGTATATATAAAGAAAAGGAAATCTGAGAGTCTATGACTGAACAAAATTTCCTCATTTTATGTAGGTGAATGGATTTTACAACAAGGGAGTTCTTGTATCTGTTATGGTTATCCCTCCCCTGTATCAACAGCAACCTCTAATCTTTGAGTCAATAGTAAATTTCACTTGTACAAATCTATTTTTCACATAAAAGAAATTAATAATCTTACAGAATAAGACTATCTTAAAACCCACTCTTGAAAAATTCCACTTGTACAATTATGTTTTCCCTTTCAGCACTGTTCACTGCCTTTTTCCAGAAATCAGTTATTGTATATACTTGTGTCCAGTTCAGCTAGTAGATTTTCACGTAACATCTAAGTACAGCCAGATTAATCTAATTTACATTCCTGATGCCTATCAAATCAGCAGACCTTCTGAAAACTAGTATTAAATTAATTTCTCACAATCTAAATGTCACACCTCTTTTTTAATCCTGTTTTTGTTTGTATCATTAATTAATCTTTCTTTTAAACCTTTTACTGAATATTTGCAAACAATTGGCATCAGATAGCAAACTCTGTAATGTCTCTGATCACTCTCCCACTCTGATCACTCTCCCACTCTGTTAAATGAAGATCTTATGTTTGATTCCACTGTGTTTACTCCATGAACAGCACTGTTTCCTGTGAACAAGGTAGGAAGTCAGACATTATTTAGACAGTACCAAAGTATATCTTAATCTCTGTTTCTGCTAGAAGCAATGACTCGTATACATACAGTTGTACTCTTTTATGGTTATTACTGTTTTAAACCTAAAAACTAACTTGAGATTATGTCCATTACAGTAAGTGGAAACTATGTAGACCTCTTATAAATTTTAACCCTGAAATAATGGTTTACAGAAGGATACAACAACATAGTGAGTGCTACATATATATGACACCTTGCACATTCTGCCCTAACAGTTCCCTTCCCATACCTTAGTTCAAAATACAAGTATATGTACTATGTTGCAATTGGCAATTTAAGGTATTTGTTTGTTGATATTTTTTTTTAAGAGAAATTTAGCAATACTGTATAACATGTTCTTAAGCTAAAGTCCTTTGGACACAGTAATCAGTTTCATTCTGTATCTGTGTCTAATTCCCACAGCTGTTGTGTTGAAGTTATTTCAAACAACTAAAGAGAGGTAGAAAATTATCTTTATAGATTCATAGAGATTAAGGGCAAAAGGGATTATTAGTTCATTTTGTCAAGTTAGGAATAGATTACGGGCCATTCAATTCCATCCAGTGTTGATATCCATTGACAATGAGCTGTGATGATCACTATTTATTATTTTAATTACTATTGATCATATTTTTTATAGTACTACCCAAAGGCTGGAGAAGTAAAGAACTACTCTGAGATAAGCACTGTATAAATACAGATTATTTGAGGATTATTTGTCTCCAGCCATCCTGAGTCTACTAGGACCCATGTGATTTATAAATCTAGGACTAACACAGACAGAGATAGATAACTAAGGGGCCAGCATGGAGACCTCTATGAAATTTTACACTGCCGAGGGAAGAGAGAGGGAAAGTGACATAAAGCTTCTACATCCCTATACAGAGAAAAACTCGAAAAGTGCGGATGGGATGAGAAAAAAAGATGAAAGACTGTTCCAAGGGTCTTTCTGGGTACTTGTTTGTCCTCTAACCTCCCATTTCAGCAATAAGAAAATTAAGCTAGGTCAACAAAAAAACACTATGTGAGATGACTTTTTAGGGAAAACTAAGTGAAAGGAAAGGGTTTGGTATTTAAATCTGAAAGCTGTGAAATCTGAGCTCATTTCACAAGCTCATATCATTTGTAAAAGAGATTCCCCTCATCTCCATGCAGCTTTTGCAAAAGTTCTATTTCCTGTGCTTGTAAGTCTCTCCTTCTTGACAGTAAACTTTATAGTTTTTTTCAATCGTAACAGCTGTCAAGGGAGGTCAGGATTTCTGAAAATAAAATATTGGTACTTTTCTATGGAAGGCTCTGAATATTAAGATAAACTATAAACTGGATCCCATATTCAGTGGGAAGGCAGTGCACATAGCAGTGCAACGGACGATGTGTTCAGAGACCTATGTCACAGAATCAGAGAATGTTAAGGGTTGGAAGGGACTTCAAAAGATCATCTAGTTCAACCCCCCTGACAGAGCAAGACCACCTAGAGCAGGTCACATAGGAACGCGTCCAGGTGGGTTTTAAATGTCTCCAGAGAAGGAGGCTCCATCATCCCTCTGAGCAGCCAGTTACAGAGCTCCGTGACCTTCACAGTGAAAAAGTTTTTCTATATATTTCTGTGGAACCTCTTATGCTCCAGCTTACACCCGTTGCTCCTTGTTCTATCATTGGACATCACTGAGAAGAGTCTGTCTCCATCCTCCTGACACCCATCCTTCATGTATTTATAAACATTAATGAGGTCACCCCTCAGTCTCCTCTTCTCCAAACTAAAGAGACCCAGCTTCCTCAGCCTTTCCTCATAAGGGAGATGCTTCACTCCCTTAATCATTTATGTTACTGAAAAGACGGGTTGATGGATTTTGAAACTTTTTTTTTGCACCTGCTTGAATTCCCAGACATCATGAGTTCAATAATAGAATCTAGAGGTCAAGGATGTATGGCTAATTCTGGTAAGTTTTATTCCTGATATTCCAAAGTTACTTCATGATTAAGCCAATATAAATGAGGACAGAATGTGGGCCTATTTTCTTTGTTGTTATTGTTTTGATGAGTCAAATAATTTGAGAATTCATAAGAACCAAAACTTTGATTCAATCTCTTGGTATAGCACATTTATTAAATCCGCTTTCTGGAAAAAAACTTCAAATCTAGTTTTATTTAACTCAGCACTTGCAGTTGTAGATGCCATTGAGTTAAAGTAGGTTTTTTTACAGATTAAAAAAAAAGAAATCAGTGGGTTTATTACAGGCAAGAGAAATTAATAACAGAGAAAAAGGAATCTGTTGTACACATCATTGTCAGTGTTACCTATTGGAAGTCTGCAGCACTAACTTGTGCTGTGTGATTATCCCTACAGAAATATCCATTTGTGCATAAAATAATCTGAGTAAAAAATTCTGTCTTAAATTTTCTTGTTCCCATTTATTTCTCTATTTTGAAATCTGACATCTGTGATATGCCTTGTCTTTATTATTATTTCTTTGCAAATTTACACCTTATGCTTATTTAAAAAGACATACTGCAACTGGAAAATAATAAACTTGCCTAATTAACAAAGGGATAAAATAAGAAAGGAGAGGAGAGGAGAGGAGAGGAGAGGAGAGGAGAGGAGAGGAGAGGAGAGGAGAGGAGAGGAGAGGAGAG
>WUAM01000308.1:92333-105249 GCA_024336885.1 Actenoides hombroni
AATGTGGTACACAAGATCCAGCAGTGGCCTTGGTCTGCATACCAAGCCTTGGTAGTAACTCTAAACATGAGGGGTTATCACTGCTAGAAGCAGACACTGTCTGTGAGAACAGGCTGCTAACTTCAGAAAGTGCAGTTAATTAAAAGAAGTGATCTGAAAAGTAAAATTACTGAACAGAATTAGTTCTGTTCTCACTCAAACCAGGACATCATGGAGTAATATTTTTGCAACACATATTTGGAAAGACATTATTCCTGAACTGAAAATCTCTTATTAGCTATCATTGCATTACAGAGGCAATGTATTTTTCTTGTCTACATCTTGGACAAAATAATTTTCTCTTCCTTGAGGGAAGAAAGGAAAAAAGAGCAATATTTTAAAGCCAAGTCACACTGATTCATTTGTCACATTTTATTAATGATTCCTTCTCCTCATACAGACTAATTTGAGCTTGACTGTGAAACATAGCTTTTTCAGGCCTACAGCCCAGTTGAACTACTGAATAACAAATCCAGCCCTCTATACCACAAATAATGCCAGAAAGCTGATTTAGTGTTTCTGCAGTAGACTGGCATTAGGAAATTCCTAACTAAGATAGATTTCTGGATTTATTATTTTTCTATTTCTTGACAAAGCCATCACTGGACTCAGGTCACTGAAATGTTGTTCTTCTGTTTCTTGTATTACACCAGCACATTACCTGTATGTTATCACTTTCATAATCATAGAATCATAGAATCATAGAATGGTAGGGGTTGTAAGGGACCTCTGAAGATTATCAAGCCCAATCCCCCTGCCAGCACAGGAACACCTAGGGCAGGTCACACAGAAACAGATCCAGGTGGGTCTTGAAAGTCTCTAGAGAAGGAGACTCCACAACCTCTCTGGGCAGCCTGTTCCAGTACTATGTCACTCTCACAGTAAAGAAGTTTTTCCTCATGTTGAAGTGGAACTTCCTGTTTCACCTTGCTACCATTACCTCTTGTCCTATCACAGGGCACAACTGAAAAGCTGCTTGTACTTGACACCGACTCTTCAGATATTTGTAAACTTTAATAAGATCCCCTCTCAGTCATCTGTTTTTGAGGCTGAACAGTCCTCAGGCACCTCACCTGTTTTCCATGATCTTTCAAAAATGATGGAGAGTGGTATAGCAACAATGTCAGCCAGCTCTCTCAGCACTCATGGGTTCAGCCCATCATGGCATGTGGATTTGTGTGTATTCAGTTTACACAAATAATTTCTAGCCGAATCATCACTGATCAGTGAAGACACTTCCTCCTTCCAGGCTTTCACTCTTACTTCCAAGATCAGGGATTCCTGATTTTCTTTCTTTTTGCATTTACTGTTTTAGCAGTGAAGACTGAAGCAAAGAAGGCATTCAGTAACTCCGCCTTTTCTGCATCCTATCACCAGGTCTCCTGCATCATTCAGCAGTGGCCCCATGTTTTCCCTATTCTTCTTTTTAACGTTGATGTATTTGAAGAAGCCCTTCTTGTTCTCCTTTACTTCCTTGGCCAGAGTTAATTCCAAGATGGCCTTGGCCTTCCTCGTTGCATCCCTACATACCCTGACAGCATTCCTATAATTCTCCCAAGAGACCAGTCCCCTTTTCCACATGTTATGAACTTCATTCTTCCACTTGAGTTTTTCCACCAGCTCCTTGTTCATCCATACTGGTCTCCTGCCTCCTCTACTTGATTTTTTACTCAAAGGAATACACCTGTCTTGAGCTTGAAGGAAGTAATGTTTGAATATCGACCAGCTCTCTTGGGGCCCCTTACCTTCTAGATTCTTAGCCCAAGGGATTCCCTCAAGTAGGTCTTTGAAGAGGACAAAGTTAGCCCTCCTGAAGTCCAGGGTTACAATCTTACTTATTGCCTCGTTTCTTCCTTGTATAATACTAAACTCTACCATGTCATGATCACTACTGCCAAGGATGACTCCAACCTTCACATCCCTGTTCATTTTTGTTCGTTAATACAAGGCCCATAATGTTATAGCGTAACAGATGGAAAGAAAAAAAAGAAAAAAAAAGAAAAAAAGAAAAAAAAAAGTAAAAAAAGAAAAAAGGAAAAAAAAAGGTCATTGTGATGGCATTGTTATTTGTTCTGAAGTTGAGACAAGGCATAGTATTACTCCCTTCAGGACACGGAGATAAAATTCTAAGTGTTTTGACATACAGTTCTTAATTTTTATAAGTCTTGTCCCCATTGTATTTCAGAAATTAAGTGTGAACAAGCTTGATGTTTGAGCACAGATCTACATAAACATATTTGTATTTCAAGAGGGATCTGAGGAATATGTGCTACTGCACTCACATCTGAAGAGAAGTCCCAATATTTTCTGAGAAAACCTTTAAACATGACCACAAGGATATAAATTATCCTAAAGGAAACTGCCCACAAAGCAGCAAACTTTCTTGATTTTTGTTTTCCTCTGGAAGAAGATAATCCCCAATCCATTCAAGAAAGTGCAGCAGATGGTAACCTTAATTTAAGAAAAATTAATATTAGAATAGACTCACATAGATAATTCTAAGGTAAGATTTGGATAGGTAAATCAACATAGTATTTCTCGCTTTATAAAGTGATAGCAAATATTTTAAATTTTATTTATGTACATAAGTAGCACTTTTTTTGCAATTGTTTTCAAATAACAGGTTTGAATATTTTTAGTTACTGTGCATAACCTTTCTTTTTGCATTACTGGTAGAAGAAAAACATTGGGGTTTTCATCCTATTTAATTTTCCAGAGGATCCATGCTATAAAGACCTACTGAGCTAAAATCAACCTAGGAGTTTAGGGAGCCAAGGAACAATGCAAAACCTTCTAAGCATTGAAGGAAATAAGATGTCAAGTAGACTGAAAGCTATGTAAAGGAGGAATGTCTTGACATTGTGAAATCTGTGTCCATCATGTGGTTGTTATGATACAGATCAAAATTTGTCTTCACTGGATATAATGATGAGGATTAACATTTCATTATGGCTCTTCATGGAGTACAAAGAAATATCAGAGAAGGGAAATTTGATGTGCAATTTATCTAGGCAAGCATTAATTTTGTTGTTGTGGGATTCAATCAATGATGGTTATGCACATCTGTGGCACGGGTCCCAGTAATGGCATATAGCGAGAGAGCTGGAGTCTCTCTCAATGAAGAGCAAGGAAATGTCTTCAGTTATTATTATATCTGTGCTATGATGCCAGCTTGGATTTGAATCCAAACTTGAGTTCAGACTATTTCATTGTTCAGGTCTTGTTTTGTACTATGGTCTAATGTTGAATAAACCATCTGGTTCCCAGGCAGGGAAGCTCAGATCTGAGGCAGGAGGAGGTTGGATTTTGTTTGAGTTTCATTCTTCTAAACAGAATAGATGTGACTCCAGGTCCTATTCTCAGAAGAGACATGAAAAACATCTTAGAACATTAACTTTGTCGTCTTCTTCATCATCATTATCATTATATTTGTATTCAGTGTATAGTTGTGAATTATTGCTATCTTTCTTCATCTATTCATTCCTTTTTGCTCTGTAAGGTACTGTAGAAATAAAGATGATATCACAACAAAAACATAAATTGAATTGATGAGACAAACAGTATGTCATAGTAAGGGATATAATATACAACAAAGCAAGTACATTGGTAGTTTGTTAGAGTCATGGTAACACCATCATTTTCCCTCTCAGTCCTTTCTGACTGTGTGTGAACAGGGTTGATCAATTTCTATTACCTATAGCAAAATGAAAAAGCCAATGATAATTCTTATGGGGTGGTGGGGGGAATTACTGTGTGATGGTGGTTCTTTGGAGAATGGAATAAAGAAGAAGCAAGGAGATAAGCATGGTAACATCTGTAAAATAGCTGAAGTGAAGATTATGAAAAAGCCATGGAAAAGAACTGAAGTGCAGTGACAAAAAGAGGGGGGAAAAATGGTCAGAATTGTACTGCAGAAAATAGTCTGACACCATCAATTTCTGATATTCCTGGATGAAGCCACTTCTTGTTCTTGTTTCTGTAAGTCCAGGGTTTTTTGGCATTGATCCATTGCAAATACCACCAACAATGAGTCTGTTGGATCCTCAGTCTGGGTTTTTTCTGTTCTCTTCATGTGTTTTTCAACTCCTTTTCTATCACTGTTAAAATGTGCTTCCTTCTAGTTTGCCAGTGCAGTTCGGTTATCACTGTATATTGTCTTCTGGTTTAGTGGGAAAGTAAATTTTGGCGGGTTAACATGGGATTTTTGATAAAACACTCAGAGTCATTAGGTCATTGCACCAATATCCACTGGCTGTATTACAAGGTTGAATAACCGTGTAGCCTTATAAAAAGAGAAGCAAATGTTTATAAAAATGTCATTCATTCATTTAGGCAATGAATTCTAAGTGACCTCTTATCTCTCAGACTGCTTTTCCAATAGTAATTAAAACCAAAGAATACCCACATAAATTTCACTCAGTTGCCTTTACAATGAAAACTGTGAGTTATGGAAAGATTTACAGATGCTAGTGATGTGGTAATGGAACAGGGTCTCTTATGAAGCTGATCCCCTTAAGTTTACAATACTCTGAAGAACTGGAGTGCTATTTTTTACGTATACATCTGGAAGACTTTATTTTATATTGTTGGGTTGCTAGCTTCTGAAAAAAGTCATGAAGTCCACCAGGGCAGTTCAAGTTCATAATAAATATCTTTAAAAAATAATTTTAAAAAAGTTCTTTGATAAATAAGCAGCTGACTTTAAACATGTATTACAGTCAACATTATGCTTAATGGAATTACATTAAGTTCTTTATAAAACTTCTTAATTGCTACACTGAAGTAATTGTTGTGGAAAGAACCCAAAGCAATCAGTACAAGATGTTTCCTTGTCATACAGTTCCCCAAGAATTAAACTAACTGAAATAAAATAAAGGGTATTTTGAAATTGGTATTTATTCATGGGGAGAAGACAACCAAGGTGCATTAGACACTTAAATTACACAGACTGAAAAAGTTCCCTTTAAGGGCCTTAAATTCTCTGGGAAAATCAAGGCCCAAGAGCACATGCCTGCAGAATCACAGAAGCAAGGAATGATAGAGGCTGGAAGGGATCTGTGAAGATTATCTCAACCAACATCCCTGCCAGAGAAGGTTCATCTAGAGCAGGTTGCACAGGATCACATCCAGGCAAGTTTTGAATGTCTCCAGAGACAGAGACTCCACTACCTCTCTGGGCAGCCTGTTCGAGTGCTCATCACCCTCAAAGTAAAGAAGTATTTCCTCATATTTACATGAAATTTCCTGTGTTCAAGTTTGTGGCCATTACCTCTTGTCCTGTCACGGGGCACCACTGAAAAAAGACTGGCCCCATCTTCCTGACACCCACCCTTTAAGTATTTATAAGCATTGATAAGATCCCCCCGCAGTCTTCTCCAGACTAAACAGCCCCGGGTTTTCCAGCCTTTCCTCATAAGAGAGATGCTCTAGTGTCCTAATGAACTTCATAGCCGTTTGCTGTACTCTTTCCAGTAGTTGCCTGTCCTTGAACTGGGGAGCCCATAACTGGACACAGTACTCCAGATGCAGTCTCACCAGGACAGAGTACAGGGGCAGGAGAACCTCACTTGACCTGCTTGCCTCACTTTTCTGGATGCACCCCAGGATGCCATTGGCCTTCTTGGCCACAAGGGTAAATTTCTGGCTCATTGTCATCCTGTGGTCCACCAGGACTCCTGGGTCTTTTTCCACAGATCTGGCAAAGGGGGTTATTGTCTGCACAATGTTTGTTTAAGCTTAAGTGAACAAAACCTTGTGGTCTTCAAAGTGGTCCCTCTGTCCCCTCTTATACAGTAAATATAGTAGTTTAATCCTTTTTCCCTGTGTGACTGATACTGAAGTTTAAGTTAGTTGTCTATCAGTACCCTTATTTAAAGTAAGAACCAATTTCTTGTAATTCCATAGTTTAACTTAATTATTGGTAAAAATGCCTCTTAAAAGATGAGTCATCTTTTTTTGTGCTGCAGGATTTAGGTTGCTATATAAGTTAAGAAATGTCTTTAGGTGAAATAGTTAAGACAACAAAAGGATGTGAGAGTCCTAGAATAATTCTAATTGGAAACAGCCTCTGGAGTTACTCTGCATTAACTCCCATCTCAAAGCAGGACTAGGTTCCTCAGAGATTTGTCTAGTTAAATTTTAAATATCTCAAAAGACAGAGTTTCTTAGACTACCTAGGCAACCTGTTTCAGTGTTTGACTACCCTAATTGTGAAAACTTCTTCTTAATATTCAGTTGAGATTTCTTTGGCTGCAGCTCATATCTGTTTAACTCTTGTCCTTTTGGTCTATACCTTTAAGCAGTTTCTTAGTCTTGTCAGTAACTACCCATTAGCTATCTGAAGATGCTCACAGCTGATTTATAGGTCATCTAAGAATCTGACTCAGTATTCTTGCTGTCATATATGGATAGTTTTTAAAAATACCTGTACTTAATAACCAAGCATGGGCATACATGGTTGTTCCAGAGGAAACAAGACTAGAAAACTTTATTTACAGCACTTATGGACCAAAGGAAAAAATTCTATTGCTATTATGAATTTAAGTTGTAAAGACATAAATGCATTTTGGTTTAGTTCAGAATTGTTACTTATTCTGCATTTTCTTTCTTTTCCCTAATTCTCATCTGCTTTCTCTGACTAGCTTTTTGAGACTTGAGGAGTATAAACAATTGAGTACTAAAGTGAAATTTGAAGCAGAAGCACAAACAGCTATACTAACAAAGTGAAATATTTGAAACTTTTTACTGAATTTCAGGAAAATATAGTATAACCAAAATGAATGCATTTAAATTGCAGTGTTTAGAGTTGGATGAAATACAATCTTCTTAATTTTTCTAATTCTTTACCTATTGACCTATAACTATTTATTTCCATTGGAAGTTGTCATGAATGCTCAGAGTGAGCAAGGCAGTGATGTAGAGACAATTTACTGTACTCTGAGAACAAAGTGAGAAATACCTACAATTGCAAGAAATGTTAGTTTATCTTAGGTAACTGCATGTTCACAAAATTCTGGGTTAATTAAATGTGCGACCTTAATAAAGGTGTGAGCTGCAGCAACCAATTAGAATTCAGCACAAAACCACTGTTAAATTGCCGTTATAGTACTACACTGAATAAAACACTATGGTTGTTCTGCAGCCGAGTAATTTTTCAGCTCGTATTTATTGTTTATGAACAGTGTTTTCTGACAGTCTTGAAAAGCCTCCAAGATTTTTATAATGTCCTGATTGTATATTCCTTCCTGCAATGGATAAACTGGCAAAGATATAAGCATCAGCAAAGTCATGTTGCTAAATGAATACCAGTAGACATGGCCCTCTGCATATTATCACTGTACTTTGTGAGTATAATTCATCCTTATAGTAAAATATTTTCTCACAGCAAGCAATAGTGAGGTTGGAACACCACACACTAATCAGGCCATGGTGATTGCTCATACCACCCTGAGCCTGCTTGTTCCACAGCAGGGACAACAACTGTTATATCATCTCCTTGGCAATTCTGTTTTATGATTGCAATAATATGCACTAGGGAGTAATGTTATTAATATAAATAAAAGCAATAAGTTTAAACAAATCTATGCACTGGAAAGTTTAATTATCCAGATGAATTTAAAAAAAAACTTGGCCTGTTAATAATACTATGAGCTAAGAACAGTATAATTGTTCTTGGTATTTTTTCCCCCCTTGTTTCCCTAAGAACATTAAATTAGCAAAACATTTAAGTAATGTTATACACATGGCGACTTGTTGCACACAGTTTATTTTCTCTGAAGATTTATGGACCTACCTGTATGAATCGGAGGTAATCATTGTAACTTCAAGCTCCTCCACTATGCAGAGGTCTCTACTAATGATGCTGAGGACTATAGTTTAATTATTGATATTTCAGTATTATGAGCATTTAATTCTAAATTGGCCATAATGCGAGTTACACTCATGTTATCCTGTGGTGGTCTAACCTTGGCTGGCTGCCAGATACCTATAAGCCATTTTCTCACTTCCCCTCCTCGGCATGATGGGGAAGAAAATTAGATGAAAAAAAAAAATGGATCAAGATAAGGGCAGGGAGATCAATCACCAGTTGCTGTCTCAAGCAAAACAGACTTGTCTTGGGAAATTAGTTTATTGCCAATTCAAAAGCACAGAGTAGGGTAGAAACAAAAACAAAACTAAAAACACCTTCCACCCCATTTCTTCTCAAACTTAGCTTCACTTACTCATTCTCAACTCCTCTGCTTTCTCCTCTTCCCTGGGGAATGCAGAGGAATGGGGAATGGAGGTTGTGGTCAGGTCCTAATACATTGTCTCTGCCATTCCTTCCTCCTCACAATCTTCTGCTGCAGTATGGGGTCCTCATCCCATGGGCTACAGTTCTTCACAAACTGCTCCAGTGTGGGTCTTTTTCACAGTGTGCAAGCCTCCAGGAAGAGACTGCTCCAGTGCCCGTTCCCTATTATCTCTACCAAAAAAAACATCTCCAATGTGGGCTTCTCTTCATGGGCCACAGTTCCTGACAGAGGCCTACTCCAGAGTGGGCTCTCCAGGGAGTGCAGCTGCTGCACAGAGATTTTTACCTTTTCTTAAACATGTTTTCCCCAAGCTTACACCAACAATGCTGATTGACTCAGTTTTGGCCAGCAGTAGGTCCATCTTGAAGCTGGTTGGAACTGTCTCTATCAGTGGCATCCCCTGGCCTCTTTTCACAGAAACCACCTCTACAGACTCCTGTCCTATAAAAATCTTGCCACATAAAACCAATAAGAGGGTTTTTTTTAAGTAATGAAATATGAGTAGGTTACAACAATGTGACCACATTAATTCAGTGTCAAATAGATGTAGTAACAGTAAGCTTGAGAACTTGCATAAAACAGCAAATAATTTTTTTTTTTTTTTTTTTAAGTGAAATACAGTGAGGATAAAATGGAAGAAAGTCATTGACACTGCCTGTGGAGGACATAGATCCTTGAGCTAATCTTCATTGACCTGGAAAATGTAGAAAAGGGAAGGGCCATGTGGTTGCACCACCTGGTGTCCACAAATGTCTTACCCACATTTACATGGCACCACATTGAAACAAGTAGGATTTGCCAATTCTCCTGGCTTATACAGAGCCAGGTTTGTGACAGCATCACAGAATGGCTAACAGAATAAACACATCCAGGGGTGATTGGGAGTTAAGGGTGCAGCTGGGCAAGTGTGACACATTTCATCCAGGCATAACCTGCCTTTTGGAAGGAAAGTTCATAGAATAATTTAGATTGGAAAAGACATTTAAGATCATTGAGTTCAACCACAAATATAACACTGCCAAGTCCACCACTAAACCATTTCCCTAATTGCCACGTCTACACATATTTTAAATACCTATAAAGACAGTGATTCAACAACTTTCCTGTGCAGCCTGTTCCAACGCTGGACAATCTTTGTGGTGAAGAAATGTCTCTTAAAATCTAATCCCATCTAAATCTCCCCTCATGCAACTTGAAGCCATTTTCTCTCATCACTTGTTACTTGGGATGCTGCCTTTTGAACCTTCAGTGTGCTAGAGTTACTTGACAGTGACTTTTTTAAGTTGTGCTGCCTACTTCCAAAAACTACTTGAATTGTGCAGTATCTCCAGATGCATTTTGGAATTACAAGATTCTATTGAATTAGATGAGAAAAAGCCAGTACTAAACCTTTGATTAATTCATTTGTTGAATAACAAATTCAATCCATTTCTTGATCTTTCTGTAGCTTCAGTTCTCAGAGTGAGTTTTGACATTCAGTAATACACTACTACATTATATTGCTCGTGTTTCTTTCATGTATTTTTTTCAGAGTAACAGCATGCTGTGGCAGATATGTACACGCTGTGTCTACTATCTTTCTTGTTTACATCAGGATTTTTGATTTATCTCCATGTACCTCAAACTATCATTTCAATGTGAACATCTTGGAGCACAGCTCTGTAGCAAGAGGTAAATTTAAAAGCAAGTTCTGTAACTAAATTCTGTAACCACAGACTCACAAAATCTCCGTACAGAGCTCTGTGTAGAATATATCATAGATTTTATCTTGTTTGTTTGTTTGTTTGTAAGTTTATGTCTGGTGAAAGCCTCCTAAGGCCTTTAACTGTACTTCCCACAACATTAAAAACATTGCTACTTCTGCCTTTCAATACAGATGCTCTTGGGAATACACAAGGCAAAGATATCAAAACAGTCATCTGCAACAAGCAATATACAACTTTGTTCTGGACATTGGAGGTTCAGAAGGAAGTTAAAAGATAAATTAGTCACACACACATCTTTTCATTTCTTCATTATTATATAGCATATTTCTACTTACTTTAATAATCAGCTTTTGGGAGGATGAAAGCCTGCTTTAATGCAGCAGATGGGAGAACATCAGGGGTGGTTTAAGGATGCCTACTGCCTTTGTAAACATTATTATTTGATCTAATTTAAGTCACATAACATTCACAAAAAGTCTAAACCCATTATTTTTTTCCCTTTTCTTTGTATTAAATCATACTGTTTATGGAAAAAAAAACCCTATATGCTTCACAGGATGTGAGAAGATTGACAGAAAAAATGTCACCACATTTTTTGTCAACTGCCTGCCTATCTTTGAAAGTAACTCAGCAAACAAGACTTACAGTCTATAAAAACAGTTGTGGCTCTGGTAGAAAGAATGTGCCACCATTCACTCTGGAAAATAAACAATCATGGAAGAGACAGTGCTCCCATGTCCTTCTGGACAGATAAGTTATGCAACTCGGTTTACCTCAATCTCCAGGCACTGAAATTTTTTTTTAACAAACTACAACAGCATACAAAGCATTTTGTTTCATTTAACATTTTAAGAATCATTCATCTTCACCTGTGGTTAGATCACATATCTACTGGTATCATCACCCCTTTGAAGAAAAGACTAAGGAAGACAAGCAGTTTGTTGGAGGAAAACCAACAGTATTTTGTACTATTAAACCCATTCAAGATATAAGATTATTTTCAAACACTGCATTGAAAGTATCTAAACTTCAGAATTTTAAATTTTAAAATTTTTAGCCAAAGGATAATAGAGCTTTTAGTGGGGGGAAAGAGACCCTTTTTAATGACTGACGATTGCTTTGAGGAGACCAAGATACCGAGTTCTGCACCTGGGAAAGAATAACTTTTTATCTCAGTATAGGCCAAAGGCTGACCAGATGGAAAACAGCTTTTCCAAGAAGGAATTTGGTGGCTTGGTGGACAACAACCTGACCATGAGACAGCAATGCACCCTTGCAGCAAAGAAGACTAACAGCATCCTCAGAATGCACTGGGAAGAATATTTCCAGAGGTCAAAGGACAGGATTCTTCATCTGTACTCAGCACTGGTGAGGCCACATTTGGAATGTTATGGCCAGTTCTGGTCTCCTCATTGTAAAAAGGATAAGGAGCTACTGGAGTAAGTTCAATGAAAGACAACAAAGGATATTAGAGAACTGAAGCATCTGTTATATGTGGAGAGGCAGAGGGTTGGGACTGTCCAGCCTGGAGAAGAGCAGGCCAGGGTGATCTTATCAATAGGTATAAACACCTGATAGAAGGAAATTAAATAAAAGAAAGAGATGGACTTTTCTCAGTAATTGTCAGCCAAAGAGCATGAGGCAATGGACAAAACTTAAATGTGGGAAATAGCATCGAAACATATGAAAAAACTTTTACTGTGTAAACTGGTTAAACTGATGTATTTGTTAGAAATGGATTAATAATACAAGGTTCACTGGAATTAGATTCTAGGATAGAATAGACCTATTGAGAGACAATTGAATAAAAAAGGCCTTCAAAACAGAAAAAAATGCCCTCTTTCAACAACTAAATTTTAGCTTCTTTCTCTCCCCAGTGTAAATCTGGAAGTAGCATACTAAAGCCAATTATATTATTTTATACTAGTACTTGAGTAAGGGAGAACACAGCGCTGCCAGTGATGACAGTGTTTGATTATGACTGTTGTTTACTTTGTTACAGAGAGCAGGAGTGTGGATTTGAAATGCTTTCTGCCCCCAGGTTGTACGATCAAGTGCAATCTGAATCAGTTTGCAGATGACACCAAGTCGGGCAGGAGCAGATTGGTGGGACACAGCCAGTTGTATGAGATTCAACAAGGCCAAATGCAGGGTTCTGTACTTGGGTCAAAACAATTTCATGCAACTCTACTGGCTCAGGTAACAGTGGCTGGAAAACTGCCCAGTGGAAAAAGACCTGAGACTGTTGGACAACAACCAGCTGAATATGAGCCTGCAGTGTGCTCAGACGTCCAAGAAGACCAACAGAATCCTGGCTTGTATCAGAAATAGTGTGGCCAGCAGGACCAAGTAAGTGATTGTCCTCCTGTACTTAGCACTGGGGAGGCTGTACCTCAAATACTGCATTCAGTTTTGGGTCTCTCACTGCAAGAAGGACATTGAGGTGCTGGAGAGTGTCCAAAGAATATCAGTGAAGCTGATGAAGGATCTAGAGCACAACTCCTATGAGAAGTGGCTGAGGGAACTGGAGTTGTTTAGCTTGGAGAAATGAAGGCTGAGAGGAGACTATCACTCTGTACAACTGCCTGAAGGGAGGTTGTAGAGAGATGGTGGTCAATCTCTTCTCCCAAACAACCAGTGATAGGATGAGAGGAAATGGCCTCAAATTGTGCCAGGGGAGGTTTGGATTGGATATTAGGAGATATTCTTTCACTGCCATAGTAACAGGCTGCCCAGGAGGTGGTTGAGTCACTATCTCTGTAGGTATTTAAAAAGTTTGTAGACGTGGCAGTGACATGGTTTAGTGGTAGACTTGGCAGATTGATGGTTGGACATGATGATCCTAAACCATTTCAGTAGGAAACTATTTTAGTATAT
>WUAM01000308.1:109075-124716 GCA_024336885.1 Actenoides hombroni
TTTTTTTCCACATTCCCTGTTTCATTGGTTTTTTTCTTCCCCCCTCCCCCCCCCCCCCCCCCTTTTTTTTTTTTCACCTTTTTTTCTTTTTCATCTCTGGCTCGGTGTCAGAAGAAGGAACTCAAACATTCAACAAAGCACAGCACAGCTGAATACTTACAGGGGTGAGAAGGAATGGTCAGGACAAGAATGTCCTGATGAGGACATTTAGGAAGCATCTTTGAAACCGATAGTTACAAAACTTGAATATAAAATCACTACTCTAAGAAACTGGAACTGATTTATCTTCAAAGCAAGAATTTTCATTATCTATTTCCTAACTCCGTAGCTGTCAAGGTTACCTGTATCACATGAAGACAACATGCTTAAGCTAAAAATCTTTCCTTTACTGTATAAGGTCTTTCAAATATTTCTGATCTCTGGCGAATTAAACTTTATATACATAGTCAGCTATTATTTTGTTTATGGACCTAAAAGTCTGGCAGCTTTGTATCTATTTTGCAAGCAATGTTTTTAAGAAGGTTAAGAGGACTGATAAGCAGATGTCTTACATTGCAGTCAATGAAAAGAGTTTTCTGTTCTTACCCAATTTTGCTTGGTTCTTATTCAGGCAAATTATTGTGGGAGCAACTGAAATCTGTATTTCTTTTAAAGAAAAGTTTTGTTCTATATTTTACTGAAGGTAGAAAAAATTAGTATACTCAGTAAATCAAACTAGAACTGGGCAAAATTTGTAACAAAATAAAATTGAAGTCTCTCAATAACATATTTATGAAAATAGCGTTAAGTTTGGATTGAGACAATTATTATATTCGGTAAACTGTTCCAAATCAGAAAATATAATGTTGTCATTTCCCAGATGATTTTTTTTCATTTTAAGTTGAAATATATCACCATTTATTTAATTTTCATCTTGAAATATTTGTTTTCATTTCTTTTTTTTAATGTGAACTTTGATGTTTTTCCAGAAAAATATTTCATTTTGAGTCTTTAATAAAGTGCTCACAAAAATATAAATAAAAAAGCTTGCAGATTAAAATATATCTTTTTTTTTTTTTTCTTTCCAGTGTATTCTAGCATAAATAACTTAACTTCACTATGAACCATAACTACTTTTCCTCCAGAATTTAGGAACTACAGGTAAATCCCAAGACCTGCTTAGTTACATAACATCCTGAGGACCGTCAATTTCCTTAGAACAACTTCCTTAAAAAAAATAAGGGCTTTCTTACTGCTGGCTAAAGATAGTGCATAAATCAGAAGAGAGTAAACAATGAGTGGGATGAGCACAACAGCTTGACAAGCATCTGGAACAAAAGGGAATTCAACCAAACTGTAATATAATGCAGCCAATGCTATTTTAGATAGACACCCAAAATTCTGGAGAACACTGAAGATTGTACATGACCAAAAGTATTGACATCATGACATATACTCCACATTTTTATGAAAACAGCTCACAACAGTTCTCCCTCAACCTTCTGGCCACACTGCACCTGCTTCTTTTGATTCAGCCAAGGATATGGTTGGCTTTCCAGGCTGCAAGTGCATATTGTCAGCTCGTGTCCAGTTTTTCATCTACCAGTACCCTCAAGTCCTTCTTCACAGGGCTTCTCTCAATGTCTTTGTACCCCAGCCTATAGCAGTTTTTGATATCGGTTTCCTGACCCAGGTGCAGGACCCTGTATTTAGCCTTGTTGAACCTCCTGAGGTTCACATAGGCCCACTTCTCGAGCTTGTCCAGGTCCCTCTGAAATATTTCCCACCACTCTGATGTGTCAGCTGCACCACTCAGCTTGATGTCATCTGCTAACTTCCAGACGGTGTACTCAATCCCAGCATCTGTGTTGATGAAGGCATTAAGCAACACTGGTTCCAAAAAGGATGCCTGGGGGACACCACTTGTTGCTGATCTCCATCTAGACATTGACCACTACTCTCTAGATGTGACCATCCAGCCAATTCCTTATACATTGATTAGCCCATCCATCAGATCCATATCTTCCAATTTGGAGAAAAGGATGTTGTGGGGGACCATGCCAAAGACCTTGCAGAAGTCCAGACAGATGACATCCATAGCTCTTCTCTTGTCACTGATGTAGTCACTCCACTGTAAAAGGCCACTAGGTTGGTCAGGCAGGACTTGCCCTTGGTGAATCTATACTGGCTGTCTTGAATCACCTCCCTGTCCTCCATGTGCTTTAGCATAGTTTCTAGGAATATGTTCTATGAACTTCCCAGGCACAAAGGTGAGGCTGACAGGTTAGTAGTTCCCATTTGGCCTAAGTATATGGAAAAAAGCAATTTAGATTTCATCTGTATGTTCCTAGCTTTCCTTTCCTTTGATACAAACTCTGTAGAAGCTGGTTTTCAGAGGCTTACCCTGTGTTTAGCGGTTTTATCAATTAATTTGACAGTAAATGCTTTATTATATTTATTTTCTCTTTACTTGGTAAACACAGTCAGATTAAGTTAATTTGTAGTAATATATTGTCCTTTCATTCACTTACAGAGCTGAACTAGAGACTGAATGTAATGATTTCACTTGACTCTTGATTCTTCAACTACTTTATGCTCCTGTGCTTAATACAACTCTTGGCTTGTATGATTCTTTTCAGAATTTTGTGGCAGCTTGACTTTGAATGTGGCTGAGAAGTCAGCTTTATTTTCACTGCAACGATCTGCCAGAGCATTTTGTGTATGCTTTTCTTCCTTCAAGTACACAGCTTTCATGTTTCTCCCCAACCCACACCCCGTCTTCCCCCAACACTCCCCCCACTCCTTCCTCTGCTTAAAGTAATGGCTTTGAAAACAACTGGCAGTTTGCAGTTCTGAAATTCAATGTTCCAGTTCAGGATATTTAAGCTGGTTATATTTCAGCATATTCTCTTTCATGCTTAGAACTACTGACCAGATCTAAACATAAGCTGTAGCAGTCAGTGAGTTCCATTTTCAGAAGATAAAAATTAAAAGCAAAACATATGAGAAACAGTTGGGGAGAAATACAAATTCCCAGTTTCTTCTCTAACTTCTACTATTAGTTTCACATTATTGTACTGTGTTAGGTCTCTTATTTTAATATAGTGATATGTAAGATTAAAGAAATAAATACCTAAAGATTTTTTTTATTTATTTTTTTTTTTAATTCTGAAAGGTGATTATATAGGAATTGGACTGTTAATGGAAAAGTAGAGAAGCAGTTGCACGCAAAAAACATTTTTTGAGATGGCTTGAAGTTGCCTCCTCCTAACATTTTTTGTAATGAGTTTGAAGATGCTTGTTGCTTATACATGATTTTCCTAAAGCAACTAGGAGTTAAGATAGACACCTTCATTCATCACTGTGCAAACATGTGATAGAAGTTATAGGGAAGAAATTATTCCCTATACTGTTCTATCACACTGTCAGCCCTTGGGATCCTTTTGTTTGTTTGTTTGTTTCCTTTTTTTTCTTTGACTAGTACATATTTCATTCACAGCTGATTTTACACTGAATCTATGTGAGAGTCAATATTTCTCTGTAGTTAAATGCACATATAATTTTCAATCAGCGTTTTTAATATGGGCCATTTATATATTAACAGCTAAATATGGTTACTAATAATTCCAAGCTTGTTTTTGCTACTAATTGAGTCTAGCTTTGTGTGCTTCAAGATCTTCCTACCTCTCTTTTCAGCAGCAGCATGGGGAGCCTCTGACAGGAAAAGCATTATTTGAGGCTGTAGCTCAAGGAAGACCTTAGCTCTTGGAAAGTTCTTTTTGCATAAATGTCTGAATGTTTTTGACTAAAATGAACATACAGACAATTCAGATACGTAATTCATCAGTTTCAGTTCTAGCATGACTAGTTTTGAAGTCTCAGTCCTTTTTATCAAGTAAATTCTAGAGCTATTAACATGAGTAGAACTGTGACCCTAATTTCCAAAGTCTCTTTCATATGTTTTATGAAGGCATGTGTATGTGAGTGGAACTAGATGATGACAGCTGTGAAATATTATCAGTCATCTGATCCTACAAGTGTACTGTCAGGAAAAGAAGAGAAAATAAATATTCTTGAGCTTCAGGGGACATTAAATAGAGTTTGATATAAGTTATGCTGTTGAAACCTTGGAGAAGTTGATATAAAAAATGCTTCCTCCATGTGGTAATGACAATCCTTATCAACCCAATTCAGAGGATTAATCGTTTCACATTAGAATTAGAAGAGCTTTAATTTCCCGCTCACTTTACTCTTGGCTTTCCAAAATGCCCTATTGTCAACAGAACCAAATGATATATGTAATCTAGTCTATACTTTCCTTTCTTCCACATATCATAATTAAAGTTGACATAAAATGAAACACAAATCCAGCAGTAAAATATTCAATCAGTCAAAAACTTAGTGAAGTAAGAAAAAAGGACAAGCTTTTTTTGTTTGCTTGATTTGTTCATTTTTTAAATTTATTTATTTTTAGAAACTGATTAGGAATTTACATTTTTCTTTGACTAGAGTTTTAAAGAAAAATAATCTTATTAAATTTGTATGTGTGCTGTAAAAGGAAAGTATGGTCTGAAACATATATAATTTCTTTTTCATTATTAAAAGGTATTAATTCCCTTATCACTACATTATAGACAGTAATAGCTAAGTTCCACATCTAGTTATTTTAACAACTTGCTTCAAATGCTGGATTTGGAGCTTGTTCTCACTAGCCTCTTTCAAAAGAGCTCTCAGTAAAAAAAATAAAAAAGGGTAATTAATAAACAGTTTGTTTCAAGGGTCTTTGGCTCCACCTTGTGTCCATTGTGCTTTCCTAAAAGCTGACATGTCAGGGAAGAAAAAAAGGGAATGAAATTTACTACTTGGAAGTTTTACCATTGTTATCTACGATGTTAGATTTGACCTCATTGTGCACTAAGGAGCAATAAAGCTCAGAAACTCTGGTCTTTTTAATTATTTTTTTTAATAAATATAAAATTTAAAATGTAATAACAGTTCAAATGGAAAGATAAATGATAAACTACTCAGAAATGTATTCTACGCATATCTGTAAAGACATTATTTACCGAAATAAATCTTGAGTTTATATGAGTGATTCCTGCAGTCGTATCAGAGTTTGACTAGGAAGCTAGGAAAAGTAACACATGGCAAATGTCAGTGCGCTGTGCTCATACACTGTACATTGTGCCTAAACTTTGAAAGAAGAATGAGATTTTTGTGATCACTGTCTCAGATTCAGCTAGGTCAAATCTGAAGTAATTTTTATGAAAACTAACCTCTCCCTTTTATGTTCTACTGCACTAAAACTGTTTTTTCCACAAAAGGCCTCTGTAATATTGTGAAGGATAAGTGTCTGGCCTAAAGTTAGGCAGATGACTTTCAGATGACGTTACATGTAGAATTTCAGTTCCTGTATCCTGCCTTTTTATGCATTTCTACTCATCTTCAAAGTTATGGTGACAATAATGTGCAATAAATCTGAGTCGAGTATAACTGCCAGAGCAGTGAGTGGTGTATTTACTTAATGGGATTATTTTGCCCCTGATTTATCAATATTTCATAGGGCTATCTATTTAAAATCAGTCATTGTTTCCCTCTTTCCTTTTAGGTACCTACAGTAATAAATACATGTTCATGGCATGTTTTTTTACCCATCTGGGAGTGAATGTTATGCTTTGCTGTTCCATGTATGTGCCTTATCTTGTGGTGCACAGCAAATTGTCCAAGCACCTTCAATGAACACCAGAGATGCCAGATGAGAGTTTGGGCTTTTGGAAACTTCTCTTACGAACTTGTCAAGAGACTGATTTTTGAAGCCTCACTTTATGAAGTGTGAGCCTTTAGCCACTTCAGGAATCAAGAGTATCTCAGTTCTTCTAATTTATGCAGTATATTGTAAGAGAAATAGTTTCCAAAGAATTAGCATACAGGAAAAGGATATTTTAGAATATTCCCTAGGATTATATGGAATATGTTCACAATAAACAACATAATTTCTGGGTTTTCTCAGTTTTGTCTATTAATTTCATTCCTTGCTTTATCTGCTCACCTATTTCCATTTACTCTTTTTTAATTTTTTCTTTCAGCTAGTTCAAAGATATTATTAAACTTGTTTGATTGATTTTGTTTGTTTTTGTTTTGTCTTTTTTCTCTCTCATATTTCTGTGGGATTTTTTTCCTGAACAAGAGGTGCTGCCAAGAGTCTATATTAGCTTTTCTTACTAAACCATTTGAGACATTAAGTTTGATCCACAATTTCTATGAACATCTATTTGGCTTGTCTAGCTGTTTTGTTTGTTTGTTTTGGAATTTTAATGCATAGATATTGATCTAAATCACTGAAGAGAAGATGCCAATCTGAACATCTATTAACCAGACTATGTCAGAATTTTTAATGTAAATATCACACCTTTTTCCCACCTTATTAAGGAAGAACATACTGCAAGCAATTGCATAGTCCAGAGTTCTGTGTGGCAGTTACAAAATGAATCTCAACCAGAGAGAAAAATCAGGAGAATGCTCTGTGGGGCAAGAAGGGAAGGAGAAAAACTCTGTGCTCATCTTTCGATATTCTCCAAATTACAAACTTTTCTTTCCCCAAATGTCTTCCTCTCTTGCCCTGGGATCATAACAGCTACTGTCTTCTCTGCAGCAGAGGAAGGCAAAGGACTGAGAAAAGCACTGTGCACTTCAGAACACAGGAGATTATTACTGACATTTCTGCTCTCTTTGGCTTCTCCTAGAAAACCATCATTTCCTGATATATAAGCCACAGATTGAATGTTGTTCACCATGGTAGCTGGGGACAGGTCGCTATGAGAATCAATCAGTCTGGTATAAAGATCGACAGTAACCTTCAGGGGCTCATATGTTTAATATTGCTGGCTTAAGGACAGTGGATTTTCTCCTACTATTTTTTTGCTTTATTTCTTTTCTATTCACACAGCTTCTTTTCTGGTCTATGCAGCTTCATAAAAAAATATTCCAAATTGCCCTTAGTCATAAGAAAGACAGTTCTAATGTAGCTGGGAAGTAATTTTGAGCTTGATTTTTAAGAGCTGATTACTACTGCAAGGTACTTTAGCAAAGAGACCCTTGCATGAATGGTAGCGTCATTATTTTTCATGGGCATACTGAGAACACCAATACTCTACTGCCTAGGAAGACATGCACACACTCTCCACTCAGTGCAATGATTCCCAAGTCTATCTCTTGAGTATATGCTAGGGAGTAGATAAACAGAATATACAATCCTCTCTTTTAAGTAACTCTACAGAATACAAGTTGCATCTGTATGGCATGGCTCTTTTTTCCCTGTGCCCAAATTCTCAACTACTGGATAAGTTTCCATGTGAAATTCTCTATGCAGAGAGTTGTCCTACAACATGAATTTGGTATTCAAAACCAAGTTGTGCTGACGTTGCACGTGATCATAGAAAAAAAAATCAGGAAGAAGTGGAGACAACTCAGAATTAGAAAGAGTAAAGACTGAAAAAACCCAAAACCAATGAACATATAAAATGAGGTCTAATTTGAGTTTACCCTTCTGAAACCAGAATAAGCCTTGTATCTAGGTAGTCCTTTATATATGGTCTCCTGATTTGTTATTGCGAAAGCTTATAGCGAATATCCATATATCTCTCAGTTTTTTCTTTGCACTCTGAAAATCTAAGGATATTCCTTTTGTTATCTGGAATAAAACCAATAATAATATATATAGGCAGAGATTTAGTTATATAATGGCAAACCCAAGTATTGTAATGGTAGTACTATAATAAAAGTCTATTCAATTTTTTTGTCAGTCCGTGACACTAAAACCATCTTGACTGTTTTAATTGGACAGATGTACTTTAAAAGTCAGTTGTCTTATGTGTGTTATTATTATTCAGAGTCCAAGTAAGGCTATTTTTATTGTAATTGTTTTCATGATTTTATTTAAATATATTCCACTCCAAGTTTAGTTCTGAGAAAACAGAAAAGCATTTAAATTCCAAAGTACATGGCATAAATTCTGTATAAACATCTCATTTTCTCTCACAAAAAAAAAAAAAAAAGTTCTATCACCCAAATTCTGAGAACTGAAATAAAACTCTTTATGCCAAAGAACAAAGGGATGTTCCACCTTTCTAGTCTTTGATGATTATATAAAGAGAATGCTTAGAACTTTTTAAAGTACAAAATACAGCCTGATTTGATTAACTTTCAATCAATGTACCTTGGTCTTTCGAAGACAAGTGATTGTTAGTATTTGCACTCTTTTAATCCATGAGTTCTAATAAACATCAGAGCTCTTCTTCCTTCAAGAAAATGTGTCTTTAGGTATTAATATAGGGCATACCCTCTAAAGAACTGACTTAACTCAGTTATTAAAACCATTTTTAATGGTTAACTATTGGTGGTTAACCCATTCTTGATTCATTTCTCCCATGGAAAGGGAAAAATAGCTTTTTCTTCTTAACATTCAACTGTCATATTTTTATTGTTGCATTAAATTGATCTACAATGAAGAGTGGGACAGCACTAGTTCATGGAAGGAGAAGATGTCAGGGGTGTTTCCAGTGTAATTCTGATGGGCATTGTCTTGACTGAAAGGAGCTCTTAAGACTTACAGAACAAAAATTTTTTGGGAAAACTAAAAATTTACATTCCTATTGTTGGAATCTCTTTTACTGCTTGTTTCTGTAGCAGCTTTAATGGAATCTTGTCTTCTATGTCTTGTTTAGGATCTCTATCATCAATTATTTTCTTTGTATTTCCTAAAACAGCTGAAGGAACTATTCTTGCACTTACATATTCATTTCATGATCCCAGCAATATTTAGCCTTATAATTCTTCTGAAGCTCTTGTTCCTTAATTGAAGCATTGTTTTAATATGCTGTTATGTTCCTTTATTTTGACAGCAGTAGAACACTTTTCAGCTCTAAATCTCATTTATACATCCTAATCTGCTAAATAACTTTTCTGTCTCTTTACTGATTCTCATTTGTTGATATTCTTCCATCTGAACTGCTGAAAATCTTGTCTCAGGCTTGTCTGTTTCAGAATACCATTCTAGAAAAGAACAGTGGGCAGAAAAAAAGCTGCTAACTTTCTAATGTGAAAAACATTGTATGGCTTCCCTGAAAAGTTTGAAGTAACTTAAAGTGATTAATCTCATGTATATTTCAATCTTTTTACACTATGGAATGACATCTCTTCCTCTGTTTTATTTAATACTTTGTTCAGAATAGGCACCATGTATTTCTTATGAAGAGAGAACAATCCTAAAAGTGCTATTTCTTTCTAATTACCATTAAGGCTACCTAGGCTGACTAGATCAAAATTTATGTCTGCATTTGCTCAGATTAATGTTCATTAAATTGCTGAATTCTTGATGAATTTTTAGGCATCTATTTTTTTAGAACCTGTAAGGATAATTGTTCAAGTAAGACTCTGGGTTTGTAACTCTGGATTTAAGTTCGTAAATTAACCTTAATGTTTCTCTTAGGTGAGTCCCTGTATCTTTTTTCAGACATATCCTGTGGTACCTTTTGAAAGTCCCATTTATCTAGTCTTTAGGCACCTGAATACATTTAGTAATTTACCTCCAAACTTTGCTGCTGTAATGACCAGACTGAAAATCGGTGACTTTCCTCAAAAGGACAGAGTCCTGCACTGCATTTAATCCTGAAACATAAGTAGTCCCATCCACACAAACTTAAATGCTTTATTCAATCAGGGACTAAAATGTGAACATTTATCTGTCTTCCTTATCATTGTGATAACACTATTCATAGTTATATTTTCCAAACTCACTCAGGTGTACAAAACTGATCCCTTACACTTTCAGATAATTGATTCCTGATGTTATTTATGGCTACACCTGCATATTTGCTCATAAAAGCTTATTAATATAAAGTAGTCATGTAATAGTAGTGTTTGAACTGCAACTATTATTATATTACATATTACTCTATTATCTTAATAAATAATAGATATAAAACTATGGGTAATAAATATAGAATGCTTTTGCAGAGCTTTCCAAACTGAGAAAAATGTGTATGTATTTCTTCCCTGGAACTATTATGTGAATCCTTATAGTTCTCATTTGAACTGCTGGGGTTTCAAAGTAGTCATCATACTCACAAATTAGTCAAATACACTGACATAACAGCAGCTGTCTTTAAAAAAAAAATGAATTAAATAGAAAGCAAGGGAATCTAAAAGGAAAAATAAAAAGAGCAAATTCATTTCCACAGTAGCTTCAGAAAACACACAAACAAGCCTCCAAAGGAAAAAAAAAACCCAGCAACAAAAAAACCACACACACACAAAAAAAAAACAACAAAAAACCAAACCAACCAAAAAACCAAACCCAAACCAAAACAATTACTTTCAATTTGGAAGCTTAAGCTTGCAGAGAAATATTTATTCTGAGTGGCATATAAAGTAAATCAATTCAGACTTGAAGTCCATCTAATCTGAGTTAGGTTATTTGCAGCATCCAAAGGCAACATTTCAAGTGCTCAGTATAATTTACTGAAACAGTTCTATTGGGAAGGAAGGCTGTTCAATTACAAAAACAAATTAATATCTATCATAATCAGTCAAGGATCAAGCTGAGTCATGATCAAAGAGCATCAATTATCTTACATGTATTTGTATAGTAAAATTCAAGAACATCGCTAGGGCTTGCTTCTATTCCTCTTTTAATAAGTATAGCAAAATTAGGAAACATCAATTAATTAACAATGTAATATTCACATTCTTCTATTGTGAAATAAAAGCAGAGTTCCAGGAAATTACTGCTAAGTGTATGAATATTATAATTGCAAATTCAAGTTCAAGATTTTCACTGGTGATCATGTTTTCAGATCCTGTTGAAGTGTGTAATGGTATATATAGCTGCCACTGTTCCATGACTCTCCTAGGAGTTTGAACATTTCCTCCCTTTTTCTTGAAGTTCTCTGAAGGACATTCACAATGCATAGTCTCTAAAGTCCTGTTAGTATACACACACATATGAATCTAGAACACTGTAACTCTAAAGGAATCCAGAATACCTGTATGAAATGGCTGAACTAAGTCTTTTAAGTAAATCTTCATTTTGCCCACCATGTTGTCCTCGCCTCTGGCATTTTCAGAGGTTTATGAAGTTGGAAAAACTTAAGTTCAGCCATCTAAGGTTTGGTTTCTTCTCCTGCAGGCAGGTTTTTGTCTTCTTAGGAAAATTCCAAGTTACTGAATTGCCAAGTCCTGATTAGCTCCTATGCCCAAGGATATCCTGCAACAATATCCTACCACTGAAAAGACCTGAATGTGTACAAGACCGATTCACATGTTAGGGTCAACAGGAAGAAAAACCAGTCATAAGCAGCAAAAGGGTGTCATGACATGCCACAGCCATGTGTGCCATCAGTAGAAGTCTCCCAGAGTACACCAGTGCTTTAAATTTCTCCACTATGCTGCTTGTCCTGCCTATTCCAATCTGTACTATAGAAATGTTTTAAAGGTGAAGATATTTCAAGGTTCTTCACCAAAGGCTCTTAGTAACACTAATCAGTCATGGGATACAAGGAAAGGTCCTCAGATTAATGGAAAACTGTTAAGACAATAAATGGGGAGTAGAAATAAGTGCTCATTTTTTCACAGGAGAGGGAGCTCACAGCAACAGAGGACTGTAACCAGGAACTGTGTTGTGGCCTGTCCTCTTTAAGCTGTTTGTATGTGATCCTGTAAGGAGACTGAGCAAGACAACAAAATTTCTTGATAACTAACTTACTCAATGTAATGAAGGCAAGTGCTGTCTGAAGAACTACAAAAGAATCTTTCAACATTCTTCAGGAAAATGTCATATTAAGTTCAGCTTAGATAAAAGTAATTTTATGCACTTTAAAATGAACATTCTAAGATTTACACACATAATAATGTGCTGTGAGCTAACCCTTAGAACACAGGGATGAGATCTTGGGATTATAATGAATAGTTCAATGAAATCGTATTTGTGATAGCAATGAAAAAAAGAAATAGACAAACTGGAAGTATTCCTATCCTAAGACAGATATATCAGAAAAAGTATGGGGAAGAACAATGATGATCAAAACCCTCACATGTCTTTATTATATGAAATAATAAGGTTTTTCAGTCTGGAAAAAAAAGTAAAATAGGAGGCAGAGTATGACAGAAATCTGTAAAAATGTGAATGGAATGGAAAAGGTAAAAATGGATAAGGGAATTTCTTAATATCTCTTAAAAAAAAAAAGTCTTTCTTTGCATAATGCACACTCAGGCTGAAAAAAAAAATTGTGGTTGTTAAAATCTTAGATATGTTCCATTAGTGATTGAGTAAGTTACTGGAGTAAAAATTCACTAGTGATTATTATAGTGAGCATCTGATCCTCTTACCTCCAAAGTGTAGGATATTATTCATTGTTATCACGTTGGTAATATTGGCATGATTACTTGTATCATTGGCTTTCCTGAGCTTATATTTGTCTTTAGTCATTATCTACCTGTCACTGTAGAGACATGAGACCAGGTTAGACTGGCATAATTGTCTGGCACAGTGTGGCTGATACTATGCTTATCTGTTCCAACTGATTAATTGGTTGATTGCCTTATTACCATTGTAATTGTAAACCCAGAGAGAAGAATACTTCATATTGCAAAATACTAAGACAATTACATGAATGACAGGACAGAGCTGTCAACTTCTAGAAAGTATTGCAACAACTAGTGTTTTCCTCTATGATGGTTTTGACTGGGATAGAGTTAATTTTCTTCACAGTAGCTAGTATTAAGCTATGTTTTGGTTTTGCTAAAACCAGTGTTAACAAAGGGATGTTTTTGTTACTACAGAGCAGCACTTAGTGTCAAGGCCTTTTCTGCCTCTCATACCACCCCACCAGAAAGTGAGCTGGGGGTGCACAAGAAGTTATGAGGGGACACAGCCGGGACAGCTGACCCCAACTGTCCAAAGGGATATTCCATACCATATGACATCATGCTCAGCATATAAAGCTGGGGAAAGAAGAAGAAAGGAGGGCTATGATCAGAGTGATGGTGTTTGTCTTCCTAGGTAACCATTCTGCATGATGGAGCCCTGGCTTCCTGGAGATGGCTGAACACCTCCCTGTCAATGAGAAGTGATGAATGAATTCCTTGTTTTGCTTTGCTTGTGTGCACATGGCTTTTTGTTTTACTTATTAAACTATTCTTATCTCAACCTGTGAGTTTTTTCAGTTTTAATTTTCTAATTCACTCCCTTGTCCAGAGTGAGAAAGTGGCTGTGTAGGCTTTTGTTGCTGGCTGATGTTTAAACACAACATCCTCAAAGCTTCCTATTGTCTTGAATTTTTGATCAGGTAAGGATGTCAAGTTTTAAAGAAAAAGATTTTAGACTCCTTCTAATAGACGATAAATGTACCAGAAGACAAATATAAAGAAAATGTTATGGTAATAACAGTAACTCCAAATATAAAGAAAAAAAGTAATAACAGCAACTAAAAATTATTACATATTTAAAGTTTTTCTCATAAGTCAAGCAGTATTTTTGAATACTTGGAGGTAAGCTGGGTGTTTTGTTAACTCCACTTGGTTTAAGCCTTTCAGAGGGTCATTAGTTTTAATGACCTTTGATGCACTGTCAAGTTACATGACCTATTTACACATAACATACTCTTTAAAAATTGTTCAAGTTCTTTTCATTCCCATCTTAATGCTTCAAGTATCATAAAATCCACTGTTACTTATGGAAACAATACAATGAACTCTTGATGAAAGTTTTGCAATATGGTGGTTTCTGTGAGGGATCTATCTAACACAGCATATTTTATGGGAAGGGCTATGGTTAAAAATAGAACTGCAAAGCTGCATTTGTAATATTTAGGAAAACTGGAATTTTATGAGAGCTCCAAAATTGTTCAGGTGCAGTTTTTACAGAGTTTTAAAGTATTTACAGTACAGTAGTTCTTAAAAAAAAAAAAAAAAAAAGAGAGATAGAGAGAAAAAGAAAGTTTATGACACCACAGAAAATTATTACTTTCTCTTTGGAAAATGATGATTGGTGGATCCACATTGTGAGAAAATAGAGAAATAGGAGGTGGACTGTGTGGTCTAAATTTCCCTGTCCTTTATCTTATATGCGGCATCTTTATATGCAGCCTCCATTACCAAATTTAGGTTTAATCAAGATAGAAAGTTGTGTCTCTTAGCTCCCTTTCTTTCCTACCTCCCAAGAGAAGTAAAAGTCACTATTATTTTCACAGGCCTTGTGAAGAAAATGAGAGCTAGTATATGTACATCTGAACTTTAGCCTCAGGGCCATTTCTTGCACTACTGTCAGGTGTTTGTCCTGGAAAGAAAGAATTCACTGTCCCAGCTCATAAGGGATGCTTACAGCAGTACCAAATGGATGCCCTGTGAACCATCCAGGTCACAGGACCTTGGAGAGAAACAGGGAACAATCCCAACTCTTTTTAGGAATGGCTCCCTTTGTGAATTTTTTGAGCTAAAGACATTTTTGTAGACCCACAGTTTGATCATGCTTTGACTTGACTGCAATTAAAAATTGGGAAGGCCATAAAAAAAAACCCTTCAGATACAACCTTATATTAATTGTTTTCAGTAGCCTGTCTTGGATGTCCTACTGCTAACTGTGTTGATGGCTATGAATCTCACTCTTTTTTTTTTGTCCTTCTATTACACAGGTATTGTATTCACCGAAGAGTGCTGTGAATTGCATTTAAGGAGCTAAACACTTTATACATATACATATGAAAATATTCAGGATTATAATTCTAACCTTTCTTTTTTGATCTACCCCTAAAATTTATCTATCTAAAATTCAGAATACTTCTGTATTAAATACCTGTGTATTAATACTAATAATGGACAGACTAGGGTAGGGTTTTTTGCTTGGTTTTTCTAAGTAAAATTTGAAAATTGGGGTCTCAGTTACAACTGAAAATGGTTTCAGTGTGATTTTGTCATTGGGAAAATATAAAAAAACATGTGTTACCTTTTGTTAATCAAAGACTTTGTGTGAAAAGAGAAAATATTCTCTATTAAAAAAGAGCAAACATTTCAGTTTCTTAGGAAGATGTCTTTGTTCCGTAGTGTTGTATATCCACAACTCTGAGTATAATTATGCCTCAGCTCTGATTCTGTTTTGAGTGAATATCTAGGTTAATGTCATGTAGGTTACTTGCGAGTCAATGGCAAGAAAAAATTAGACATCTTTTGTTCATGCTTATTGAACTCTTTTGAGCCCAGGGTTTCATTCAGAAATCTGCCAAATAAGCAGTGGTAGCCTATTACTCAGGTTAATTGGGGAGTGAAAATGCATCATTTACTGTTTAGCCTTCATTAAGCCTGGCCCAGCTGTCTCTCAGAGGTGGTACAAATGGTGTTGCCTGGCAAAGGATAACAAGCAAGGAGGGGAAGGTAAAGACAGACCCAGTCATCCTGTGACCAGCTTGGCAACTGAAATACAGAGGATATTCAGGTAACAAATTACTGTTGAGTTACTCTCAGAAAAGGGTGGTACTTTTGAAGGATGAACATAGCATCACTGTCAAGATGTTTTGAGTTTGAACTGCTGTATTACGAGGTACTGGGCAAATAATAAAAAAGGGATGCATTCAACCAATTTATGTAATTTTACAAATATTTTTATAATTTTT
>WUAM01000308.1:133812-147558 GCA_024336885.1 Actenoides hombroni
TATTTAACATAAACAAATACATATTTACAAAAAAATCTAAAAATATCATATTAGTAAGCTTGACATATTTTTAGATGGGAACTAGAGCTAGTGTACCCAGAAGTTCTTTGAGTCTTTGTTGTCAGTTTGTTCTAGGTATGAACTTTTAGGAACCTAATCTGGCTTATGCTGCTAACTGAAAGTACTGGGTAGAAAGGTTAATTACTAGTATGTATACAGAGTTTTCTTAATTGGTGATCAAATTTATTGTGCAATGAGAAACAGGTGGTAGGCATAATGCACAGTATTAGATTAAAAATTTGGAAAGCACAGGGTTTAACTTTTATCAGTTTTAAGAAGCTGCAGCTGTAAGGCTGGCATTCTTAGTTTGGCTATTTTAGTAACTGATCATTAAGAAGTTTCAGAAAGAATATTACAGCTCTATGATTTACATTCCTGAATGATGAAATTGACTTATTTTTCTAAATTTTCTGCATTCTGTGTCCCCCCCTTGTAACAGATTACATTTTACTAGCAAGATGGGCAATTTTGCCATCTGCTCTAAACTTCAGATAGACTTAAAATGAGCAGTTATTTTAAAGTTAAGTCAGATGAAGGACAACACAAAGCAGAACTTAGAGGATTTCATATGCCATTATGATACATATATTTTTTAAATTACTCTTCAGAGATGCATATAAACAAAAGAGAAAGTTCAGAAGTTCACCTGAGAGTCTATAGTGCTAATGTAGACCTATATATCTAATGACAGAGATTTTGAACAGTTCCCTGTCCTACTACGTTGCATCCTTGACCCAGATGATTGAGTCAGCTGGAAGCAGTTTTGAAATTAGATATAAATGTTCATTTTTTTTAAAGAGTCTCTGATCTTCTGTACTGTTCCCTCCAACAAAATGGCCCATACAGCCAGAGTGCAAAGATCAGGAAAAGAAGAAATGAGTACCACTGACTAGCTGGATAGAAGGACTCCAGTGTTTTGACTTTTGTATGCCTGCATTGAGTCACTTTCTGGTCACACACTGTGCACACATCAGGAGGGAATATTTAACTCTTCAAACCATCAACTATAATGTCCTTAGCAGGCCATTACAAACTAATATATAAACTAAACAGGCTTAAAAAATGTCTTGCAATACTGTTTATTTACTGGAACCATTTTCTGGTATGCTTTTGATGCATACCCGGCAAATTATCAGTCACAGAATCACAGAATGATAGAGGCTGGAAGGGACATCTGGAGATCATCTAGCCAAATCCCCCTGCTGAGGCAGGTTCACCTAGAGCAGGTCACACAGGAATGCATCCAGGTGGGTTTTGAATGTCTTCAGAGACAGAGACTCTACCACCTTTCTGGGCAGCCTGTTCCAGTGCTCTGTCACCCTCAAAGTAAAGAAATTCCTCCTCATGTGCAGATGGAACTTCCTATGTTCAAATTTGTGTCCATTCCCTCTTGTCTTATCACTGGCCACCAGCTGAGAAAACTGGTCCCATCCTCCTGACACCCACTGTTTAAGTATTTCTAAGCATCAATAAGGTCCCCCCTCAGTCTTCTCCTCTTCAGACTAAAAAGACCCAACTTCCTCAGTTTTTTCCTCATAAGAGAGATCTTCTAGCCAGTGCTGAGCATGGGTATAGGGCATGACAGAAAACATTTCCAGTTGGTGGTATGAGTGAAGCTATCTTATTTTAAGGAGGTGATAGTTTAATGACATGGTGGGGAGAAACATATTATACAAGATAACTTGCCCTTAGAGCCAGAGGACAGAAACTGGGCTGTTTTCTTCATTGTTATAGACATAGTCCGTGTAGTTATGTAATGCTACAAGACAATAGAGAAAACTCACGACCACACAACACGGACTACCTCACACATGCATTGTTTTAAATTAGCTCTTAAAATGTCAGAATTTTTTTGGGGAAGAGCTTGCTGGAGTAATTCAAAAGCACCAGAGATACTGAAGCAATAGTTAAGTAGTGTGGGGCTCAAGCTCCTTGCTTGGTTTACCTTTATTTAAAGAAAGAGCACTTTATATAGATATAGCCTATGATACAAGTGAACTATACTATCTGTTTTACACCTATCATTAAATCAAGCTAACAAGATTCTACATTAATCTTTTGAGAGCTTGGAATCCCACTGGCACCCAAAATCATTTGTAAGGACAGTATTATTCACGGTATTAAAACATCGGAGTCTTGGCAAGAAAATAGATTTATTTTTTTTTCTTCTTGTAAGCAGCAACAGGCAATGACCTCTATTTTCAATGCTATGGAAGAAACTAAAACAGACAGATCAATTTTCTCTTTTCTCTTTCTTTCTGAAAGACATTGCTGGTTTAAGTGTAAGCAAACAGATCATAAACACTATCTAAAACTAGGAGTTGGATTGTTAATAATTGCAGGTGGAGAACAGTCTTGTTCTGCTTTACAGGACTCGTGTCAATCTTGGCCCTGTTCAAACAACAAAAAAATTACAGAAATAACTACTGGGAGGCAGATGGGTCAAGCTTTTTTGCCATTTTATATTTGTTTACTTCATCTGTTGTTTGTTTCTACAGATTTTTGGCCAACTTCATACAACTTTACTACAAGTAGAAAGACATGTTCATTCCCAATTATTGTTAATCTAGGTACTGATGTTAGAGTATCTTTATGTTCTTCTTTAACATCCTTTGACCAGCTAAAAATCCTGCTTCTAGTGATGTAATTCAATAAACTCTTCAGTCTGTAGGCTTAATTCAGCATTTGTCAAAACATATGCAGAAACAGACATACACATGGAGTCAGCAGCTCGGTACTTTGGACCTGAGTCTTACATAAAGGAGTTATTAAATAAACCTTCTTGCTCTTTACCTTGTAAATCTTGCAGATTACTGTAGGTACATCACGCAGGCATTTAACTAAATTGTATTTAGATGCAAACTCTAGGTTTAAAAACCAGATGACTAGGTGACTAACTTTCTAGAGCTAGAAAAATCTGTTATAGTAAGGTACTGGCTGTATCCAAGCCCAACCTTCGAGCACATCAATATGAAAGAAATGTTTAGCTATTATATAGTCTTTTACATATTATTAAGGGATGATAGAAGCTGCCATCTCCTCCTGATACACCAGCCCAAGACCACCCTGGCCAGCTGCTGGAGCCCAGCCCAGTGCCCTAGGGGCCCAGGATCTCTTCACAGACTGAGGGGCATGGTTGCTTCTGTCCCCTTTGCCGATTTCCCTGGGCATACCAGCATGGATCCTCCACATGACTTACATGCCTGACCAGACTAGAGGACCCCCTGTTTGCTGTCTGGTCCAGTTTGGCATTTGCCAGACAATCCACACACACACCCCATACGTACCCAGGCTGGGGAAGGTACAGACAATTGCCCCCAGCAGCTGGCACCCACCACCTGGGTTGGGACCCACGGTCCTACTCCAGCTCCTTGCACTGATCCCATCACTCACCTCACTCGCACGGTAGCTGGTTTTCAGGAAACACGCTGTTCCCTCTCCAGTGGCTGGAGATTAAAGACCCCACTAGCTCTAGTACTTGACACAGAGACCCCACTGGCTCCAGCAGTTGATACCACAGGTCAGGGGTGCCCATACCCCCAGTCTGAATCCACATGCTGGCTATCTAGTAAGGGTAAATATTTTTGCTGGAGTACTGATTAATGCTGGAGAATTATAAGACTTGCAATTTTTGCCATAGGTGGTTTGGATATGATTGTTTGCGATGTCTCAAAAGTTCACATCTACTTCCACATTTCAGGCTGGTAAAAAAAGATTCTTTATTTAGATGATCACTCTAAAAGTCAAAATATTTTTAATATTTTTGGTGACTTGTAATCATGAAAAGAAAATACAGCTCAGTTTGTGTTAAGGAGTACATATATTTCCCTGAAATGTATATAGTCTGAAATTGTATTGATTTGTTTTTACAAAATAAAATAAAATATAAATGTTCCAGCTATTTTTAATTAATCTATTTATCTCCAAGAGAGGTTTTGCAAAATTCAAATCAACACATGACATATTTTGGTGCTGTTGAAATTGTCCATTTTTATGAACTTTTTGTTGCATTTTGTCTTTTTTTTTTTTTTTCAAGCAATGATTCATATCGTAAGTTTATTGAATCTACTTTCTGATCTGTTACATGAACAAAAGTATATATTTTTATTTAGTAAAACTGACATTTTTCATTCTACAGAGACCTTGCACCTGTAAGCATAATTCCCTAGTATGGAAAGGGTCTTTGACCCTTTATATATTTAGGAGGAAATAAAGGAAAACTAGTATTACGATATTTTCTTTTATCTCATTCTTTTAAGTTTCTAAATAGAAGAACCTTCAAAGCTGCCTAAGTTTTTAAATGTTGGAAGTGTTTTCTCAGCTCCAGATATCTGAGATTAAACGTTGCTTTTTTAATATTTCTTTAGGGGAAAAACCTTGAGGCATGTGATGTACATGTATTTTACAAACATTTACCTTCATTATTTCTTTGACTGTTCAATATCTGTAGCATACACGCTTCTTTCTTAAATTCTTAGTATTTTTTTCTCTTTTTCTTTTTTTTTTTTTCCTCTTTTGTCTTTTAAAACTCCATTTTGGGAGGAAATTATAGTGGAATGTCTCCTAGTTGACATTTTCATAAACAATGAGATGGAAATCAAGCTATTTTAAAGATGGGCATTGTCATTCTGATTTTACACTAATCTTCATGCCACTTGTACTCAGTTATTTGCATTCTGAAGATATTCTTGTATAATGCAAAATCCTCTGGTTTTGTTCATTGTCTACTAACATTCAAAAGGAGTGACATATGTTGGATTTGTTTCTTCAGTTGCAATGCTTTCCACTCTTTTCAAACAAGTATTTTTAATCAATAGACATTTTTTTTTTTTTTTCGGTCCCAATATCTTAATTAATGAGATGTACAAGGCCTTCACTGTATGCCTATAAATACGACCTTCTAAATAAACTTCGTTAGAGCAGATGATGGCAGAGGGTTTCCTAAGAAGCCAAGTAGGATGTTAGGGATAAGAATACCAATGTAGAAGATAAATCATTAAAAAAAAATAAGCTCAGCACTCACAATCAGTCGTTAAAATGCAAAGCTGGCTATTGAGGATTTCTCTGTAGACTATAGGACTTTTAGTCCCTGTTATTGGTATTTGGGGCAACTGTCCCAAAGGTACAGAAGCACAAGATTAATTGATATGAGACTGAGGTATAAAGAATTAATTAATGCCAGAGACTGAGAGCTAGTCAATAGGAGCATGGAGATATATGGAATACATTAATTGATATTTTGGGAGAATCCGGAATCCCCCTGTACTATCATCTGCACTCCATGAAAAATATATGTGATAGATATTATGTAAAAAAAATATTCATTTTCACAGCCTTTTAACTCTACTGAGTTAATTCTACCAGGACACTTGAAAATACTAAAATGGCAGCTTCCTCTAAGCATCAAAACCAAACTAAGTTTTAAAGATATAAATGCATTCAAATGTGTTACCTGCTACATGAGATAAGTAATTTATATTTTGAACAAAAACACTTGTCTTGTAAGAGGAAGGAATTCCACCTTCAACATAAAGGATTCATCATGATTTACTGTGCTTGAAGTAGGCATTACAATTAGTAAAATGACAAATGTTTTGAGGAATTACAAGACTAAAAGCATGTTTGTCAACCATTCAGAGTAATAAAACATCTTTCTTACTGGCTGTACCACAAAAGCATTCTAATGTCAAACAATTATGTAATATCTAGTCCATAAAATTTTGGTCAGACTGTTGCTCAAAAAGAAATAGAGAAAGAAAACAGACAAGAATACTTTTTATTCTATTATTTGGCTTGTAGTCCATTTGGGTTTTATTATAATTATTATTTTGTTTCTACTATGACGATGAAATTGTTTCTGATTTTAAAAATGAAGAAAGTTGTGTGAAAAATATCTGCTTTGGACCATTTTGATGTATCCCTACAATAAGTAGTAGAAAGACTCAGATAAGACTACATCAAAAAGCTGAAATTAACATCCCAAATGGTATTAATGAGATTAATGAGTCTGAGATTTTACAGGTGTCCTGAGTAATGGGTTCAAAAATAGTAAAACAGACCCACAGAAGCATGAAAGTCATTTATTCTGAAAGTGGAATATGGTAAGATTTTGTTAATACTTAGTATTTTATCAAGTTGAGAATCATTACAGCCTCCTTATCCTCTTTCATAAAGGCGGATGGAGCATTGGCATAAAAAAAAAAATTACTGTGATTTTAAAAGGATTTACAGCTGGTTTCTTTTTCCAGTAGCTTACTGTTATTGAAGGTTGGGGTAATAAAATCTCACAGGAAGACTGGTGTAAAATAGTAGAGAGTATCTCTTCCTTTTCTGGAACCATTCTGCAAGCTGCTGACCACTACACCATGGCCCAAGAAAGCAACTTAAGTTTAAGCAGTTAACTTTAAGCAGGTTGTTCTAAAATACAGACAGGAATCACTTAGCTTACATGAGAGGAAGACTTACTGCATTTAAGTCACTGCCAGATCCTACCATGGTGAGATCAGAGGAGATAATGGTGGAGTTTTTTGTGTTAGTGAGAACTACGGAGTTTGTCTTACATTAGTATGAAGCAGGGATTATCTGCAGGATTAATTTAACCTTCAGAGAATGTAAATTTACTATTTGCCATTACTTTTTTCTTGTTTGCTATATCCCATTTAATTTATTTAAGCCAAATTAATTTTGCAAGAGGTGTCTTCCATACTACATACAAAAGCTGTCTCAGGATATCAATTTTCTACGTAACTCTCTCTGCCTATTTTATCCCTTTCATTGCAGCCTAACTCAGCAGAGATATGCAGGAAAACATCTGCCCAAAAAGTTACTCACAGACTGCAGTTTATTGGGGGGGGAAAGGAAAACAAATCAACAAACCAAATAAAAATAATAATTAAAATCCTTCCCTGAAGTTTACATTTATATTATTGCTGTCTCATTTTTCAACAACCACTACCCAATGAGAGGTAACAAGTAAAGTTTGTTTATATTTTTTGTTATCTGGTTGCCTATTAATTAACTCTTCTATTGTGAACGGATCGAGTATGATATACTGAGCTTTTGGTCAATGTGTGAAGGCCAAGGTAGCATTAAGCAGAAGTATATTTTTCTAGAGAGAGTCAAATAATGTGAATATATTTTTAACCACAATCTATGAGAAATAGAACTTTAGCTTGTTCTGTCATCTGTTGTGTATATAGACAAAATTCCTTGCATTCCACTCAAAATGGCTATGTGGGAATATTTTCCTCCCAAGCTTCATTGTTGGTTTATAACAGACATCTAATTCAGCTACTTTCACTTTTATTTCATGGTGTATTATATGACTGTTTCACATCAGCTGAAAACAGAAAGGAAGGTCCAGAATACTTTCTGCACCTTAATATGAGGACTGAGAAAAAACTAAGAATTTAACTCCTACAGAAAGATGTCTGAATATAAACTGGTTGGCCCTGTCCATTGTATCTTAAACTTTGAGTGAATCACACAGCAGACAGCACTTTCAAATTACAATACTATTTTTTTCTATTTATAGGAGAGAAAAATGGTTTAGTTGTCACAAACTTAAAATACTTAAAACACACTTTAAAAACACAGTGTTTAGATTGTACATATTTGGGTAAAATTTCTCTTTCCAGTGAACACTATTTAACCTGAACTTGAAAATTTCTTAATATGATGGTATGGAAAAAATTAACAAAATATTATTTGATGATGACTTTTTCAGCACTATTGGGTTATTTCAGTGCATTTCAGTTTTATAAAAGGAAATGCTACAAGTTAGCACTGTTGTTTTAAGACACAGCATGGTGGACTTACACATTTCCAGTGAATGGGATGTTTCATACTTCATTGAATTATTTTTTTCCGTTAAAGTTTGTTTCCCAAATACTGGAGTTTGAGCAGTCTTCTTTCTTGACATGTAGGTGGTGCACTGCATTTTGTTCATCAGTTACCTGAATTAGTGCTTTCCTGTCCCAGAGCCTGTGATCCTACTCCACTCTGGCTCCCATCCCCACTCACAGTCACCCTCCTGCCTCTTCTCCTTCCCATGCTTCTCACCTCTACTGACTCTGCCTTATTCCATTTACTCTTCTCATCCCCTTATCCTCAGGTCCAGCTTTTTTGTCTTCTTTGCTTGGCTCATCATTCCTTCCTCAATCTGCCATGAAGATACTAACGAGGGAATACGAAGGGCATAATATGAATAAGGACTACTGCATAAGCGCAAATATGGTTGAGATCCATGTTAGAGATATGTTGAGATATGTTTCTTCTGCAGGCAAAAAAGGTTTGTTCAAGTTCTGTGGCAGGAGTGCTAACTTGGAGCAGAAGCGAGCAGTCACAGAAGAAAGCAAGAATGGAAGAAAGAGAAGATACTAGAAAGGAGACTGTATGTGCTCCAGATGCAAATTATCTTTTTTATGATTCTAGGAATTACTGCAGATAAAAGTAACTGCAGGGAAAGCCTCACAGAGCTTCTGCTGCCCTATCACATAGCAGCTCCAGCACAGATAAAGCCTGCAGGACTGTTAAGTGATAACTCTAACTAGATCCTAATTACATGTGAACTTTGCTTCTTTTAAAGCTTAATGATTTCATAGTATATAGATAACTGTACTGATTCATATATAAGACAATTAAAGGACTATACCATATTTCAAAGATGTTCTTCATCACCTTAGAACTAGCAGATTTTTCCAATGAAAGTTGTTAGAATTTAATTTATTTTTTTTTTCATGTGGGCAAACCTATTTAGTTTCCACCAGTCTTGACATATACCAAGAGCTTCATCATTTTTCTCCATAACAGTTGACTACAAATAGATAAATTTTTGAAAAGTTACAGGCAGTAGAAAAGGATAATAATAATCAAAAAAAATACTGATAATCCTGAAATATACCTTCTGTGCATATGTAATAAATTCTTTTTGCTTTTAATTTCTAAAATAAAGGAATCATTTACCTTGTGGTATAATTTAAGCACTTACTCTAACAGCAGGTACATATAGCATGACTACTACTAGACAAAGCACAGAATAACTATCTGAATTGGTTATCAAAACAATAATTATTCTGAACTTGAAGAACTTGGATTTATATTACAAATTTAAGAACAAAGGTTATGCAAACCTAAAACCTGAAATCCATAATGCTGCATACCAGCAAATTACACTATTTCAGATGTTCATTCTTCTTGAAGTTAATTTTTCATGTATAGAAGGAAGAATGTAGGAACAATATTTTCCAGAGGGCATAATTAGAAGTAAGGGTCTATATCCACCATTTGGCATGGGGTTTGTATTCTGATTAATTTAGCATCTGAATATATGCCCTCATTGTTGGCATGGATATACATAAACTATTTTTTTTTTCCTCTTTAAGGAAACAAAAGCAGATTTTGATATTTTGTTAAAGCTTATAAGTTAGAATTTGCAAGTCTGACCTCAAATTCAAAACTTGACCTCAAATTCCTGGAACATCATAATCATGGTGTATAGTGAAAATCAAGCTGGATGCAGAAGAAAAATTAATGTTTTGCAGATGCTGAACACTGTTTACTCAGTTGCAAATTCCAGGTTAGTTTCTCCTGTTCAGTGAAATGTAACACAAGCTGAAGTACTTCAATTTGGTTTTAACCCTGTGGTCAAACTGGTCTAATGAGATACTGTAAAATGATATCTAATTTTTGTTAAACATGGCCCTCAGATGTAAGTAAAATGTTCTCAATGGAACATTAGGAACAAGCATTTTCACCACAACACTTTTTACTTTTTCAATGATGACTAGCAGTTTCCATGTCAACTACATACAATGAAGAGTCTTGGTGCCATACAGTTTAGAGAGCCATCTGTGTACTCCAAGGACAGCCTTGATGTGTACTGCAAATGCAAATGAATTTTCCAGCTGTTCGTGTCAAATTTGTTCTATTATTATTGGAGAATGACATTTAACTTCAGAAGAAAGTTTTAAACCTATGAATACAGAAACATACAAAAGTGTGGGGATTTTTTCTTTTTTTTTTTTTTTTTTTTTTTTTTTTAAACCAAACTGTGGTAAAAATTTGTGTGAAGTAAATAAACCAAAATTTTCTTTTGTATGGAATAATTTGCAACTAATTATTCCCATTTTGAGCATTCTTTAGATAAAACAAGATTCACCTTGCAGTAGTATTCAGTCACTTCAGTTTCATAAAATATTTTGGGCAAAGAAATATTATTTATGAAATTAAATTCAAGAGACTCTGGTTCTATAAAAAAGCTTGCTGTTGTATAGTGAACTCATCTTTCCATCATAGGAACTTTGCTACAGTCATGTTCTTTTCATAGTTTTGTTGCTGGTTTTCTGTTTAGTCTTGTGAATTTTGCATTACTGTACTGAGGCTCATCTTCATGAGCTGCAGATTCCCTCTTCCATTTGCTCCAGATCTTACAACGGATATTAGACATGAAGATTAAGCTTTCCTGCTGCAGGGTGCAGAGTTGCAACTCCTGATTATATTTTAAATGGGAGAAAAAAACAAATCTATCTCTTTAGTGATTGACATTCAAGGTCAGATTCACTTATTTTAAGTAAATCTATCTTGATTTAAACTCAGTTGTCTTTCTCCCTTTATAGCTCATGGAGATAATCCACTCCAGAAAGCTGTACTTCCTACCTACCACAGATAATAACTGAGTGTAGAAGGAACCCAGAATTCTGTCTTAGATTAGACTTAATTTTTAGATATCTGCATTTGGGTATGATGAATTCCATCCTTGTTCTCAGGAGGTAATTACAGGCTGTGAATCTCAGCTAGATGAACACAATTTTTGAGATATGCTTGTTCTTAGTACAACAGGCTCCTCTGTAGAACATACAAATACTCTGAATTGTTGTCAGATGTTGTTTGAAGTACGTATTTGAGTCATGCATGCACAACTGGAAATACATCACAGGACCTACAAGATACCCACTCCTTTTTGAAGTGGCAGCTGCAGCCTTAATGAGTTATATGAGGCATCTCAAATGACATACTAGGTGCATAATCATGAGTAGCTCCTAGCTTATAAATAAATACTTAAAATTAGGAAGAAGTGAATTTTGGTCTTGTTATCTCTCTGGGTTAATTCATTTTAATTATGGGCACAGAGGACTTTTACAGAAATGAATGAGAATTCCAGTTTTATCGTCTCTGCGTAGCAGGGCAACCTTCTGCGAGTTCTTAGATTTAAGATTGAATCTCCTGATGTGAAGAAGAAATTGATGCTACATCTATTTTCTCTATATAGGTTTTGAAATGACTAAACTAGGTGGTCGTAAAAAGGAAGGAGGAAAAGTAACCATCTTGAATACCCTCGTCCCTGAATTTGGAAAGAAATATGTTGTGGTCTCTCCTCTGACTTCAAAATGACTCCATGTAATGCCCCAAAGGTATAAAATGAAAAATGCAGAACTTTGAGGACTGAAGTAAGGAGAAACTTAGAAAGCAGCATATAATTAGCATTTCTTAATGGGCAGCCTATCAACTTGACACTCAGCATGCCAATTTTAAGATCCAAATCTGAGACCTGTAGCTTTCCCTGTTCTTTACATATGAATGATTGTTATGTAATTCAGAGTTTGTTTTCTGACATGAGAGTCAGATGCTTGAATCTCATTTTGAATCTAAGCTCATGTCTTGCTTCTCCAGCAATTTTAGGCTTTTGGATGAAAAACTAGTTTCTGCACCACTTTGGTGAAAATGAAGATGAAAACAGTTGTATCTGACATTAGAATTTTATTCCTTAGTAGAATACCATAATTTTTAGATTTCCTTGATTTCAGTGAAAAATTGCTAAAACAAAACATGAAGAAGAATTTCTTTCTCAGTTGTAATTGATCATTCCTTAAACACTGTACCTTTCCAAATTCTTTCTGTTTATGTATTTTTAAAGTAAAAATCAAAGGCAAAGGTATTTGAATTTAAACAAGAGATTCTTCCTGTCACAATCAGTAATCTTTCATATGTTTGGTCTTGTAACCAAGTAGTTACTATGAAATAATAGTCTTACTTATTTCCCTAAAAATAACCAATGCTGGTGTTGCAGTCCGAAGCCATAACCATTCTTTCCTCCCATGAATGTCAACAGTTAGAATTACCAAGAATTTATTTTTCTTCTTTTCTTATCATGACATGTTTTGTTGTTTCTCCCTACTACTATCAGCCTGTCATCTCTTCCCCACCCACCACCCCTTCCATTTTCTACCAATTGAAACATAATGAATGAAAGAATTTGAATCAATTAAAAGTATTATAGTTGTCCTAAGGCTGTGTTGATTTACTCTTCCTTCCATTTCTCTTCTCTTAATATTCCCTTCAGCCTTTTGATTTCTTTCTCTCTCTGTACCTTTTTCTTTTATGGCAGGGTTACAAACCTCTCTCTTTCTTTTATCCTTTGCTTCAGCAGTAATTTTTCATTGCCTTCATAGCTGTTCTGTGAGGATTTGCAGCTGCATTCCCATGGCTCCTCTTCATCCTGGCAGCAACTCACACATATTTTTTCTAACAATTCTCGCCTGCTTGTTGTAAGGGTGGGTGTCACATTATTAGTCTGTCAGTTCTTTTGTTAATTAATAGAGACAATATTAACTGAGGAATGATTTTGTTAATAGATGTGTTAAATCTCTAAATACACCCCTGTATGAACTCAGTGTTTTCTGTAATCAGAACATTTTCCCACTGAGCTAGTTCATGTAATTCATAAAAGTTTGGTGCCTTCTAGCTTGTGTTCCTACTGCCTACCAAGCATTACTGTTGGGGTTTAATGGCAAACTTGATGCCAAAAGCAGAGCAATTTCTGAAGCCTGACTGAAGGGTCAAGAAAATCTGACTCATCCTTAAGTAAAAGTGGGCTGCTTCATGTTTGTTGTTGCAAACCACTTAAAATTCATTGGATGTCCAGAGATGGTTCAAACTAAGACAAAAAGCACTTTATTCAGTTTCGTATTGATAACTCCCACCATACCACACTATTAAGGCATTACAGTGTCACTACTACACTATTAAGACATCCTTTAATTGGACCACAATTTCCTGTTACCATGGAGAACATCCTGGCACATAAGAGCTCAGAATAAAGGTGAATGCTTTTTAACATTAAGAATAATCAGCCTCAGTTTTTGAGTATGTGTTTAAAAAAATTGCACAACCTGCTCTATTTCATTTCTGGAGTGCAGTTAGCCACATACTGGGTATTGTAGGGTGGTAAAAGCTTTTGCCCAAGAGAAAAATGTGTGACAAAGGCAGAGTTCTGGATCGTCTCACCTGATTGCTCTGCTTGCTTAACGAATGTATGTTTTTCACCCCACCCCTTGCTAGACATCCAAACACCAATGACCCTTCACCAATTATAAGATAACATAGCTCTGATTCAGATAGATATCCATTACTTATCTACACCCAGGAGATATTCTAACATAGAACATGTTGCATATTAACTATTAGTTAACTATGAACAGAGACAGATCCTGCTATACGGATGACTCGCTAGTGTCATGGTATTGAAATCTGTTAATTTAAGTTTATGGATTTGCTTCTCTTCTAATTTGTTTCTCTTCAATCTCAAACAACAGGGCTGTGTTTTTTGCCAATGACACCAAGCTATGTGGGGCGGCTGACATGCTGGAGGGAAGGGATGCCATCCAGAGGGACCTTGACAGGCTGGAG
>WUAM01000308.1:148559-176152 GCA_024336885.1 Actenoides hombroni
ATGGTTTTAATTTCAGATATATTTTTATATTTTTAAGAAGTAAGCAATTTTCACTGAAATGCTAAATTGTTCCTAAACGAATTGCTCACTTTAATAGAATGAAGTGCAACAACTTTTCACCAGTGGGAAGACCATATCCTGCAGTGATAATATTAGGGGGCTCAAAAGGAAAAAAAACAAATGAGAAAAACAAAAACCCAAAACAAAACAAAACACCACCTTAACCTTTTTTTTTTTTTTTTCAAGTTGCTTATTCAATTTATTGTTTAAATTCTCCAGCAAGGGATTTTTGTGTTTGTTTCACAGAACAGAGATATTTGATCTTTATTTTCTCGTTCAAAATATGAGTCTATCACTCTGGGTCACAACCTCTTTTACTATTCCAGATAATTCACCTGTGTTTTTACACCTTTATGCTTTGAAGTATATCTAAGGGGTCATCTTCTTTTGATAACTTACTGTAGAGAATCTCTCCTGTGCTTTTAGGAGAAGCAGAGAACAGGTGGCATTGCCCAGAATTTGAGGATAAAACTTCTGTGTTGCCTGAACCTATTTACAGAGGTGCTTAGACAGAGTTACAGTTTCATTCTGTTTGTCAAGGTATAGATACTATTTACTTCTTCAAAAAACATTTTTTTCTAGGTTTCTAACAGTAGGTTTGATTTTATTCTTATTACTGATGGTATTTTCTATGTAGGTGTTGCTATGTTGATAAATAATTTTACTTTCCTCTATTGTACCAAGACCTGCTCCTGTAATTGCCTAAGCAATGAACATTTTATTTCACTGTTGAGGTCTCTCTTGGATTCACAAAGCTAGAGTGTTCTAAATAAAACATAGGTCTGACTTTCACTCTAGGGACTAGTCACGAAAACCAGTGTAAACAAGATAATACAAACATTTGGTTTGACCCACACATTTCACAGTGCTCCAAAACTGTCCCAACAAGTTTGGTACACTTACAGGTCCTATATAGAATCATAGTATCAAAGCATACCACATTGGAAGGGACCTCAAGGATCAACTAGTCCAACCTTTAAGGTAAACTATATATATAATGTAAATGAGATGGCCCAGAACCCTGTCAAGCTGAGTCTTAAAACTGTCCAGTGTAGGGCCCTCCACCACTTCACTGTCACCACTGATGCTGTGGGGCAGGTACTGGGGAAGTCCCAGGGTGGGCTCAGTGGCAGACAAGAACTGGATTCAGGAACTGGATTCAGGAACTAGATTCAGAAACTGGTTTCTGGAAATACATTCAGGAACACATGGCTTGGGATTGAAGGCAGAACAGAGTTTTTTTCAGATGCTGGCCATTGAAGAAGAGTTTAACCCTCATGATCCCTCAGCTCTATATTCAATATCACATATATGGAATGAAATATCTCACTGTTCAGTTTAGGTCACCTGTCCTGTCCACTCCTCCTCACAGGTGCAACTTCTCACTTTCTGCCCCCCCAAGATGGTACACAAGATTTAGCAGTAACCTTGGTCTCCATTGGAACAAGTATAAGCAAGAGTCTTTCTGCATACTAATCCTTGTTAGTAACTGTAAACATCGAGCATTGTCACTTCTAGAAATAGACACTGTCTGCGAAAATATGCTGTTAACTTCAGACAGTGCAGTTAGTTAGAAGAGACTTATCTGAAAGTGAAATCACTGAACAGAGTTAGTTCTGTTCTAACCCAGTCAAATGGAAAATAAGAAAGGGCAAAAGACTTTGGTCGTATAGTACTATGTCTATTTTACAAGATACCAGGGCCTGTTCTGGTTCTCTGCAAGCAAGTGGCACAGACTACAAAGTGTCCATATCACTAATCAGGAAATCACATCCACAATGACTACTAGGAGCAGTCTATAGGTATTTCTCTTCCATGAAGTGCATCAAGTACTGTCTGGGAGACCATAACTAATTCCAAGCAGAGTGCATGGGGGTAGACAGTGCCACTTGGTTTCAAAAGCCAATGCAACTGTGCACAAGGATTGCTGTTTATTAATAGAATGTAAATTTATCAGCACTATAGTCTTATGACAAATGATTCACCCAGTTATTCATTATACAACTTTTTATTCTAGCATAGTTTCTATAGTATTTGTTTACCTCAGACTGAGATGATCTTCCAAATGAAGTAACAGAGAGGTACTGTCATTTTTGTTTTCTATAACTCAATTCTTCTATTATGTATAATTATAAATTACACACTACACTTAAATTTGTCATGTTGTGTAATAAATATGCAATTTTTTATGTAACATCACTCCATGATCTGTTTAATTTTCATGTTTTACCTCTCCTGTTAAGTGCAATGTTTCAGATCTTCATTTTCCTGAGATGTGGTAGCTTATTTATTTTTCTCTTTCAAAATCTCATTTTGTTTTTTTATATCCATTTATTCAACATTTGACTTCTGTTATATTTATGTCCTTGTTCAAAAGGTCCCCCGAATAGTATTAACATAATGGATGTTCCCTCCTAAGTGCGCTAATGAAGTTGTTAAATAGGGGCAGTTGTCATGCAGATGACAAGTTCCCCGAAGTTCCTGACCCAAAGCATGTTAACTTGAGCCGCACAGTTTATAAGACCTATTTATTAAGAACAACTAAACAAGAACAGTTTTATTTTGTAATTTTATTGGGCATTTACCATTTTTTAAAATAAAATTCTGTGATGTACCTTCATTTAAAAGTTTGAAAATATAAAATCAAATGCACAAAACTATCTTTTTAATGGATGGAGTAAAACAAGAGGAAAGAGAGAGGTTTCTGACATTCCCATAACTAGAAGAAACACAAGTCAGTATTACAACATCGAAAGCACCACTGAATATTAATTCTGATCTAATACTCCCAGTGTATATTTATAAAAAAGTAATAATTAAGACTCATAAAATTATTTGGTTGCCTTATTCCTTCTTGGATGACATTTTAGATGTCCAGGTCCAGATTTCAGTCTAAATTGCTACTTTGCTCCTATCACTCCTTGTTCATACTTATTTTCTGAATAAGATTCTAACTAGCACCTACAGAAATGACTCTGTATTGGAAGTACTTGGAGACTCTTAGTTCTTTTTTTGTACCTGACATATCCACAAATTGTCTCTGTTTCCAAGTCTCATTTGATAGATACTGTCACAAAATATCTACTGGATTTAAGGTAGCACAGACCTCAGGCTTGCTCCTTTTTGATTGTTCAGTGATTAAATAATCCTTTCAGGATATGGGAAACCAAGACTCAATTCCTTTATTTGCCTCTGACGATGCTAACCTGCACTTCCAATGTGAATGCACTAAGGGCATGTTCTGTAGTGGGGTAATTTCAGTACACCCTGCTCAATCGTTCCACTGTGCATAGTCTAGGTAAATATTCATTAGGCTAGAGAGGGACCATGCAAAAGGTATTAAAAGATTTTTATTAGACTAATAGACTGAAAACTCAGAGCTAGGCTCCCTGCACAGGGGATGGATAGAATGAGCTACCTCAGAGTAGAGGTCCAGAATGCTACATTCAGGTGAGATTCTAGTAATAGCTTATCAATGAGAAATGCTTCAGAGCTTTTATATTCCATAGGGCATATGTGCCTCATCCTTAATCTTAGAAGCCATTTACAAGGCAATTACAAACACTCTTTTAAAGATCAATTAGAGATTAAACATTTCTTTTAAAGTAGAATTTGTGTGGGAGATAGCAGTAGAAAAATGCAGTTTGATACTTAAAACATGTTAAGTTGCCCAACTAATAGCAGACTAATGCCTTCCACAGTACCTTCAATGTTTATTATGGGTCATCCTATGTCTGTAAATTGACTCACACACTGAAATGAACTGGAAAGAATTAGCATGAAGGTAGCTAAAAAGAGTCCTCTAGAAACCCATGAGGTAAAGTGCATTGAATAGCTTAGTTTGTTTTTGTCATGGTCCCAGAAACAGTCTTCAGTACAGACTAGCCATAAAGCAGACAACTGAATGGCAGACAAGATGAAGTGGAACATGTTCTTATTGCTGTCACACTAAATACCAGTTTAAATATGTAAATATAAATATAATAAAAGTACTGATTTTTATGTAGGTGGTTATTTATTGAATATTCTTATAATAAAGACATCTTTGTATCTTAAGACCTGAAAATTCTTTCAAAAGCTATTGACTGAAGCTCTAGGAACCACAGATTCACTGGTATTAGTTTTATGTGCATCCTTAAAATATTTAATGTTTTCAGCATTTTACTTTTATCTTAATTATTAAAAAAAAAAAAGGGGGAGAAAGTTTTTGTGAGAAGGGAAAAAAAATCCCCGACACTGAAATCTTAATGACACATGGTGGTGCTGTTGGATAAGAAAAATGTAGAGGCATAATAAGATGAGAAAGATTGTTACAGTGAGTTAAAATTAAAAGAACGACAGCTTCATTCACCTCTGTCCTAGCCAATCTTTTGTTTCTTCTTTTGACACAAAGATTTTGAATTAGACAGAACTGTAATTCCTGGTGGCTTGTATTCTTCATATCTCACACAGAGGATACAAAGCTTTAACATGAATTTCTTGCCTCTGAAGACTGACAGCTAATGAGGCTATTATTTTCATTTTTAAATTGCCCAAATGTGAGATAGAAAATTGGTGGTTTCACATCCCTTACTGTCATCTTTCAGTGCAAATTTTATTCTTCATCTTTTGAAAACTTTCATAATATAAGGTGAATGACAACATCATCAGATGATTCAATACCATATTTTCTATTGCAGGGAGTATTTTATTGTCAATAGCCTTGTTTCCCAGATATAAATGGCACAAGTTTGAAAAAAAAACCCTAAAAAATATATCTGTTCAAATTGCTTTGGTTGATGTAACATCTTGACATTGAACTGCACATTTCAGAACCCTGCTATCATCTAATTTACAATCCTCCTTCAGAAATGTTCTTTTTCTAAAAGGTGTTTCATGTGGTAGCTGTAAACAAAGTCTTCAATTTGGCAATCAACTCTGCTCATTTTAGCTCAAGCTAAAGGCATTTTAAATTTCAGGAAAGCATCGTGGGATATTTCAGTATCTACTGAAGAATGTTCAGATGTCCACTTTAAAAATTACTTAATACACTAATTATGCAGTGGCTGATTTATAGAAGGGGGGTAAATGGCATATTTCAGTTTTGGGGTATTGTGCCGAAGTTGGTTTTAATTATTGAAGTCATTATTGTGTTAACTCTTTCATCAGGTTTAGTGGATTTTGGACTTCTGGTGATCCCATTAGGATATTATTATAGCACTTTAAACGAGGTCAGAAAAGATGTCAGAGCTTTAGCAGGGATTTCCAATGACAAAATGAAAGTTTTAGAATTGTACTTTGTTTCAAAGAAAGGGTCTCGGCAGTGGTACTCTTTGTCACATCGGTAGACAGATGTATCATTAGCATTTTTACCTTATAAGATAGGAAACCTGAGGGCATATATTTTGCCACTTTACAGTTAAAAATGAGGCACTCAGACTGTGCCTATGGCCAACTGCTGTTTTCAATATAAGGGGCAGAAAAAGCTCACAGGGTGTTTCCACCTTTCACCTTGGTGCCCTGTGTGTAATCTTATTTCTTTTTTTTTTTTTTCATTCAAATCCTAAGTGAGATCCTGAGCATCCTTAACTCCCATTGAAATAAGCAGCATTTGTAAATGTAGAGTATGTTATCAGCACATTTTTAAATGCAGATTATGTTATCAGAACCTTTTGGGATCTGGTTCAAAGTCATGATGTGTTTGATTTCTTTTGGATGTATTTGATTTGTATTTTATTAAAAGAATCCCCTTCAAAGGTAATGGATAACATGCTTCAAAGACAAAATGCACTTGTGATCTCACAGAAACAACATAGTCTGTTGGGTCGGTATTACCCTGGGAAAACAAAATTGGGATTTCTGTGTGTTTCCATTATCATTCATCTCCCTGCTGAATGTCCTGCAGCAAGTGGTTACCTCACTGTAGCTTGGTTGTTTCTTTTTGTTTTTGTTTTTTTTTTACTGTCTGTAAATACACTTGATGATGAAAAGCTGATGTAAAACTTTGTCATTATTACCATGTTTGGAACAAGGTAGCTCTTCCCAATGGGGTAGAGGGAAGTGAAAATGAAGAGAATTTTGAAATATACATGTAAACTCTCAGAGTTCTGTGTTCCTTTACACTTACTTATATATAAATATGTCAGCGTTCAGTCTCTTTCTCCTTTCTGTGTATTTTGATATTGGCTAAGCATTTCTAAGCTAAGTGTTCCATGTAAAACCTTTTCTAAGAAGGCTAAAGAGATCAGTAGGTTCAGATACAATACAGAAATACAGAAACACATACTCTTTGTTCCTCATCCATTATTCAAACTGCTGTAGGAAAAGCTTGTATGCGTGACATGAGATTAACAAAAATGTTGCAGTAGTCAGTATTTTCAGATCCTAGGACCTTATTGTTTGGCACCTAAATCCATGTGAGTTGTTTTGTTCCTACTGTGAGTTTTTTTCTTCCTACTGTGGTAAACAGTCTTCTTTTCTTACCAGTCTTTTAAACACTACAGTCATGGAGAATAGCTGCCTCTCTAGGGGATGTGTATACTACAGTTTGTACCTCAGGCCCCAGAGTAAATATAAACATTTATGCTGTTATGCCAGTAATATAACCTCCCTACTCCAGCTGAGTATTCCCCTGATTATGCAGCCAAGAATCACATTAGCCCTTTCAGCCACAACACCACACTGGGAGCTAGCAAGATCATGCTCAGCTGTTTTTAACTTGAAGGAACAGATTGTTAGAAAGTAACATGTCCTCAGCTTCTTGATTTAGTGCCTGGGTAAACCTCTGTGAAGTGAGAGTTTGGGGACTTCAGTGAGATCAAATGCAGCTGAATTTTTGTCTAAATTGGAGATATTTAATGCAGTATTATAGTTTAGCTTGCCTACTTAACATCATTTTGGGATTCTCATTTCTCCTACCACTCTAGGCAGCTGGTATAGTCACTAGAGTGAGCAGAAAGTAACTGATAATTAAGCAGATAATGGACAGTAGAAATTCACTGAAGAATATGGGCAATATTTCTGTATCTGTCCTTTTTCTACAGTACATTTTCTTTTTGCTCTGTGACTTGATGCAACAGAAAAATGATCGTGGAGCTTTAGTTTTATTAGAAAATGGAGGGCCAGTTTTGAAAGATGCTGTTCTCACAGCCAGTGCAAACTATCCCCAAAGCTGCTGTAAGCATCCTGTCGAGTTCATTATGGTGCAGAGGTGATCCAAAACTAAAAGTGAGCAGGGATTTTTCTTTTCTCATGCCTGAAACTGACATTGGTCTAACAAAATATAAATGGCCAATGTGTTGTTTTGCCAGAAGTTTTTTACCTTGAGAAGAAAGAGAAGAGAGTTCAAATACACTTTCTTTTTATAGTTCAATGATACAAAGACTTAAGATGTCTTGATTTGTATAAGGGCCCCAGTTAAAAAATAACAAAATTGAAAATAAATTGATAATAAATTGATAATCTAACTCCTTGCTGATGGGAAATCTTGCTGCTGGTGTAATCCAAGGGGCCATCACGGTGCTCAGATTCAACACAGATTCTCTTTCAAACTCGTTGATATGTAAGTGGATACCAGTGTATCAGCTGATGCCCAGTATCTCACCCACATTTTCAAGTCTTAAGCAGAGATGTCACAGAAGAAAAATTCTGCTGTATTTATGTTGTAGTGGTTTTATTTAAACCCTACCTTTCTTTCATCCACGGAACTAAAAATAGTATCTCCATGTGCTGCTTCAGCAATGTAATCCTCTGTAACCTGTCATGGTACTAATTTTTTCCCATTATGTATCTTCTGCCTAAATTGTAAGTGTTTCAGGAATTTGATCCAACTGAGAACTAACACCTTGCTTTTTGTTTGTTTTTTTTTTTTTTTTTAATTTCTTCTTTTGCCAGGTTAATTTTCATCCATTCAGCTTCCCATAATGTTTCAATACATGAAGACATAGTGCCAGTACAATGCAGTAGAGTGCACAGCTGGGGATGGAAAAAGCAACTGACATCACAGCAGTCTCAATTTAGATTTGTTGCAATGATTATGGATATGCACCTTTCATCTTCTGAATTTAAGCTGCTGCTGAGAGAAGTGGTCCCTGAGGAACTTTTCAGGAACCTGGACAAGGATATTTTTAACCAGACCAGTTCATCATGCAGTTATATGAACCTCTCTGTTGGCAGTTAGAAGGTGACAGAAGCTAGAGGCAAGCAACTGAGGGAATGAGGGATACTTCTTCAGTGACTGTGGCAGTTTATTTCATCTTAAACTGATATTCAAACTTTGTATGCTTTAAATAAAGCATGTTTTAATTTAAAAACAAGCAAGAGAACAAACAACAAAAACAAACCAACAAAAATCTGTCTAATTTTTTCACTAGTTTAAAACAGCACAATACTTTTGTGTTCCTTGAAACCATGTGTGTATAGACAATGCTTACAGTTTTCCAGAGAGTTTTCACCCTGGCCATTGTTCAGAACCTTCCCCCTTCTTCAGTGTCCCATTTTTGCCTTCTCAAGTCCTCTAAATACACAGAATGCAAGGATTGTTGCAGGAGAATATAGAATGTATTTCTATGTTTTTATTATCTACCAGTTCTCAAGGTTTCAGGCCTGTTGATCTTCAGTTCAGAGATAACCAATTCTGATTACCTCTGCTCATATTAGTTGCCTTTGAATACTATTCAAACATGTATACAACATCTTACAATAAACTGGAGATGACACACAGTGCAAATCAAATGTGTATAGAACCTGATACCCAGATTGGAATATATCATTATTCTTGATAAGCTACTATTGGACTTGAGAACTCCAAAGAATACAATTCCATGCTTTTTAAAGTGTTGCCATAAAAAGATGGTTTATTGTTTTCTAAAATGTTGCTTTTTCTGAATTATGCCTAGGACATTGCAAACTAGATTTATCCTACATCCTTCAGGCTGAGCTCCTAAAATGAAACATAACTGATCAACTTATGTATTGTACATAAATCAGATAAACATGGGAAATTTTCCTTAAAGAAATTGATTCACTTTTGGTTTGATTTTATTGGTTGCTTTAATGGAAGAAAATATGAATATTCTTTAAAGTACTCTGTCTTAGAATTTTACCAAATATGTAATAATAAAATTGATTTTAACAAAATAGGTCCCTAATATAAAAGCTGGTTACCAACAGAAATTATTTATCTAATACTGAGAAAGGACTTAAAATATTGAACATGAACCCTGATACTGATACTAAGTCAATCACCTCTTTCCATTTGAAAATTCACAATTTGTGATTAAATGGGTGAATATAAAGTCACGATAAAAGTGATTTTCCCAGAAATGAAATAGTTGTGAGTAGGACACATGCAGTAAACATGGAACTCTGCCATATTTTCCAAACTCTAAGTAGGAACTTTAACATATTTTTTCTCCTGGTTCTATATCAGTTTTTATATTCACTGATGAAACATTTACTTTTTGATCTACTTTCTAATTCTTTTTGTCTGTTATTAGAAATTTTAAGGTTTAATTAAATTACCTTATTGATTTGGTAATTTTTTAAAAATTTAATATAAATTAAATAAATAAAATTTATTTAAATCCAGTTTTCTAATATACCGCTTCTCTTAACATATCAAAGTCTTTTACAGTTCACTTGATTTCATATTTTTATTTAGTTACAAAAAACTCTGTTGGCCTATAGAATCTTCTATTTTCACTAACATTCTTAAGTGAAAAAAACTTCAAGCAGAATAAAAACAGAAGTATGTCTTTTATTGCAATGCCATCACTAACATTTCAATTGCTGCTGAAGGTCTCCAGTTGACTTCATCAGTGAATGAATTGGTACAATTTCCCTCTAACCAGGGAATAAAGTCAGCAATATTTTACAGCTCATGTATACTTTGCTGTGAAAATTAAATGTAAAGCAAAACCCCCATATTTTAGTTTAAATAAAATAAAAAAGCAAAAGGCTGCAACAGTGGGGAGGGGCAGCCAGGACAGGTGTTCCTAAACTGACTAACGAGGTATTCCATCACATATATGTTATATTCAGTATAAAATTGAGGGATCACAAGGGTCAATCCCTCTTCTTCCTCTTTCTCTCTTTTTCAATGGCTTGCATCTGAGGAGGTCTCCATCTGTTCTGCCTTTGATCCTGATCTGAATCCAGTACCAGAATCTAGCTCCTGAACACATGGTTCCTGTCTGCTGCTGGGCCCAGTCTGGGACTTTCCCCAGTGCCTGGTCCACAGCATCAATGGTGATGGTGATATAATTGCTATCAGAGGGGCTGGTTTTGATGCTGGTTTTGTACATATTTGTATATATTCCACTTTATTATTTTCATTTTCATTACAGCCGTTCTAGTTTCCTTTTCTAATCAGTAATCTCTCTCCCTTATTCCCTTTCTCTTAACAGAGTGTGTCTGTTCTAGGACTAGTGGACTGCCCTGGCCCTAAACCTTGCCATCATCTCTAAGCATGTAGAGGAAAAGAAGGCGGTCAGGAGTGATCAGCATGGATTCACCAAGGGGAAATTAAGCTTAAAAAATCAGATAGTCTTCTATGAAGGTGTGGCTAGCTGGTTACATGGGGGGAGCTCTGTGGATGTTGTCTACCTTGACTTCAGCAAGGATTTTGACACTGTCTCCCATAACATCCTTATAGGGAAACTCAGGAATTGTGGGTTAGGTGAGTGGACAGTGAGGTGGATTGAGAACTGACTGAACAATAGAGCTTGGAGGTTTATGATCAGCAGCACAGTCTAGTTGGAAGCCTGTTGCTAGTGAGGTTCCACAGGGATCAGTACTGAGTCCAATCTTGTAAAACACCTTCATCAATGACCTGAATGAAGGAATGGGGTGTATCAGCAAGTTTACTGCTGATACAAAACTGGGAGGACTGGCTGAAATATACTGGAAGGCTGTGCTGCCATTCAGTGATGTGGACAGGCTATAGAGTTGGGCAGAGAGGAACCTAATGAAGTTCAACAAGGACAAGTGTAGAGTCCTGCACCTGAAGAGGAATAACCCCATGCACCAGTACAGGTTAGGGCTTGACCTGCTAGAAAGCAGCTCCATGGAGAACCTTGGAGTCCTGGTGGACAATAAGTTATTCATGGAACAGCAATGTGCCCTTGTGGCCAAGAAAGCCAATAGTATCCTGGGGTGCATTAAGAAGAGTATGGTCAGCAGGTCAAGGGAGGTTCTTCTCCCCATCTACTCTGTCCTAGTGTAGCCACATCTGGAGTACTATATACAGTTCTGGTCTGCCCACTTCAAAAAAAAACAGGGGAATACTAGAGAGAATCCACAATGGGCTACAAAGATGATTAGGAGACTCATGAGGAAAGGCTAATCGACCTGGATCTGTTTAGCCTGGAGAAGAGAGAACTGAAAGAGGGTTTTATCAGTGTTTATAAATACCTAAATGGCAGGGGTCACGATGATGGGGCCAGTCTCTTTTCAGTGGTGCCCAGTGATAGGACAAGGGGCAATGGGCACAAAACTGAACACAGGAAGTTTCACCTGAGCAAGAGGAAAAGCTTCTTTACTGTGAGGGTGAGGGAACACTGGAACAGGCTGCCCAGAGAGCTTGTGGCATCTTCTTCTCTGGACACATTCACAGCCTACCTGGATGCCTTGCTGTGTGGCCTGTCCTAGGTGATCCTGCTTTGGCAAGAGAGTTGGACTAGAAGATCTCCGTAAGTCCCTTCCAATCCCTACTATGCAGTGATTCTGTGTGATTCTGTGATTCTGTGAATTTTTGTTGGAACCAATCACTAGATCTCAGCTAGTCCAACCTCTGCTCAAATCTTGTTCCTGAGTTAGATCAGTTTGCCCAGGGCCTTTCACAGCGTCTCTGGGTAAAGCTGGGACACAAACCCAAACTCAGAAACATAGGGTAATGCTGAGGTACATGTGACTTTTGGCAGGTCTTTGGAAAGTCCCTCAAGGGGTCTTTTAGTTGCCAGATGTATACATGTAATCCTACTGTCTGCATAGAGAAGCCACTGTCACTTTGGAGATGCTCCGAGGTATACCTTCCATTTTTGATGATAATATGTAGTGGAGGCCTTGGACAGGTTCAACCAAATTTTAGTGTTCTGTATGTGTCTCTTCTTGCAGTTTCAGCAGGGCTAGAATGTGGGACATTTTCACATGTTATCCCTTAACATGTTCTTTCCTTTAGTTTGGGTTGGTGTGGGGTTTTTTTGTTTTGTTTTGTTTTGTTTTGCTTTTTTTTCTTATATATATAACTACCTCTCTCTCCACACCCATAAGCACTTTATAAATGCATTCAGATAAACTTGCACAGAAAGGTCTTTTCTGATGTTCCCTGCAGCCTCAGGTTGGGAAAGCTGAGGAAGTCCCAGGAAGCTCATTTAGGCTGAGTACACCTCTTTCCCTGGAAGTAACTGAATCAGCCAGGACAAGGTACTATTTTTCTAGTGCATCACCACCATTACTATGCTGATTCCACCATCTTCAAGCCATTTTGCATACCCTTGCTTGCCAGTTCCTATGATAATGCCTTGTTATTGGTTTTGCTTCCTTCTTGTTGTGCCACTGGTTGCTAGAGCTTCCTGTCAGTTAAGTAGGAAACCCAGCACAAATCTGACTTGCCCTTTAAGACTTCCAGCTGATCAGGGGACTTCATAGGGTTGCTTGCTCCCCTGTCAAGTTTCACAACCCTCGTGAGTATCTCCCATACTTATTTCTCCTTTGCTGTGCTCCAAAGGTGTTCTTATGCATGGGTGTGCTCTGTCATAGTCACAGGGAACTTTTTGGAACTCACTGGATTTCAAAGTATAGTTTTCTTGAAACTTACTCTTAGAAAATATCCAAACACATGTAAACCAGAGCCTTTCATACACAGAAATGTATATTGATTATATAGATGTCTTAATTTTCTTCTGATCAATTTGTTTGGGGTTTTTTTGTATGCTTGTTTAAAGTGCCAAACTTGTACCTTTTTTATTTATACAGCAAGAAATCTAGAATATCTATTTTTGTGCAATTATTTTTTTTCTTAACTTGCACCCATTTTAAGGAAAATAATATGTAAAATATACATTTCTCTGACCTCTATTGAAGTATCTGAGTTACATATGCAAAACCCACTGAATTCTGAACAACAGCTGAGAAAATAATTTGAAATAAGTGCCTTAATTAATCTTCTCCCTTTATAAAATGTCTATAGGCAAATCATTATTTCCTCCCATTAATGCAGCATTCAGATTTGCTCAACAGTTTTTCGCTTGATTGATTGAATAAGTAACTGGGAACAGCAAAAGGTACCTGTTAGTTGTTCAGTGTTCAGCTTGGCTTTCAATTAAAAATCTGTTTCTGATCTCTAACTCTTCTATAGTTCCTCCTTATCAAGCATTTCATTGTGGCCTGTATGCTACAGTACCTGAGAAACTTGCAATCTTATACATACTTATTCTTATAGCTTATGAACTTAGGAATTCTTACTGTTTTCTCGATTTTATGGATGCATAGCAGCATATAGAAAGCTAGGGTTTTTCAAAAGTGCTCTGACATAGTTTGACTAAACCAGAGAAACAACATCTCATCTGTTGCCAGCTTACTTCCTGCGAAATTCATCAGCCAATAAATATTTTGTCTTCCAGTATGATATAAAGAAGAACCAAGTGCCTAAGGAATGGATTTTCAGAACCTGCAAGCTAGGCAGAGTCTACGTCAGTTAGACATGAGACAAATCCATACAGAAGGCCAAAAATAAAAGCTGTGACTTACAATCCTTCCATTTCAGTCACCCAGAAAACAATTGATCCAACAAGCTTAGGTCTAAGGAACTAATGCTGTTGAAAAAATGAGGGCACATCAATCTCTACTAAGTACTAGAGAAGCATAAAATGCTCACCTTACCCTTGGGGATCAGTGGCAAGCTACTCATTGTTTCCAGATAGAAAATGTCTTCTGTTTTTATAAGCACATCAGAGCCTTGAAAACACCAGTAGGCCTTAATGTCCCCAATAAGCATCACCCAGGGCATCTTTTCCCATGGATTGTGAGGTTCATGACAGCCCAGGGTCAGTCACCCAGTCCCTGCCCAAGCTATGTGGTGCGTATACTTATTTTCAACCTTGCCTTTGCGTTCATCTGCTCCGGCTTCTCACGCCTTTGGTCCTGGTGCATCCCATGTTGTGTTGGGTGCTGTTGACGGACCCTCTTACCAGACCCTGCCACTGTGTGCTATGCTTAGACCCTATGGGATTGTGAGAGCATTGTCCACGCTGTGGTAACCTTTGTCTCCCAGCTTGTATCCTTGGACAATCATGAGAAAATATCGACAATGTCACAATACACAGCTCTCTTTGAGAACTGCCAAGTGCAACAGTTTGGCTCAGGACAGAAAAGTACACTGTTATATCCTTTTCTCTCTCTTGCCCCTTCCTACTCACTATGTTCTTTGACTGTCAACACTGTCATCATATTTCCAGAGGGACCTGGACAAGCTGGAGAGGTGTCCCCAGGTGAAGCTCATGAGGTTCAACAAGACCAAGTTCAGGGTCCTACATCTGGGCTGGAACAATCCTCACTATCAGTACAGGCTGGGGGATGAGGTAATAGAAAGCAGCTCTGCAGAAAAGGACTTGGGTGTGCTGGTGGATGACAAGCTAGACATGAGCAGACGGTGCACGCTTGCAGCCCTGAAGGCCAATTGCATCCTGGGCTGTAGCAAGAGAATTGTGGCCAGCAGACCGAGAATGGTGATTCTGCCCATCCACTGTGCTCTGGTGAGACCTCACCTGCAGTACTGCATCCAGCTCAGGAGTCCTCAGTACATGAGGGACATGGACCTCATGGAGCTGGTCCAGCAGAGGGCCATGAAAATGATCAGAGGGTGGGAGCACCTCTCCTACGAAGACAAGCAGAGGGAGATGGGGTTATTCAGCCTGGAGAAAAGAAGACTCTGGGAAGACCTAATAGGGGTACCTTCCAGTACCTGAAGGGGGCCTACAAGAAGGCAGGAAAGGGATTGTTTACAAAGGCCTGTAGTGTCAGGATGAGGGGCAATGGTTTCAAACTAGAGAATGGTAGATTTAGATTGGATGTTAGAAACAAGTTCTTTATCATGAGGGTGGTGGAACACTGGAACAAGTTGCCCAGGGAGGTAGTTGAGTTCCCATCCCTGGAGATATTCAAGGTGAGGAGTCTCTGAGTAACCTGATCTAGTTGAGGATGTTTCTGCTCACTGCAGAGGGGGTCAGACAAGATGACCTTTAGAGGTCCCTTCCAGCCCAAACCATTCTATGAATCTATGATATTAAAAAAGTTCTGAAAGTAACCATTTTTATGAAACAGCATTCTCCAGGATAGAGAGAGTAAAAATCCTAGTTGGCCCTCCTAAGGACATAGCCATGAACCAAACTGAGAGTTTGAGTTGGCTGAACTGGACTAAAGAACTACAGATTGTCTACCATTTCCAAGGCACATTCCAGTTGTTTTCATTTGAATTCATGAGAGACATTACTTAGATAATTATAAATTTTCTATACCAGAAAATGGAGCTTGGAGTTCTGAAAATATAAGGAATTCCTGAAATCCTGAAAATATTCAGGAATTCATCTGTGTGTATACACTGTACAAGAAAAGTCTGGAGATACGGAACAACAGAGAGGGTTTGTTCATAGATGTTATTCCTCTTGTTCAATTTTCAGCATAGGTTTCAAATTTAGTTTAAGAAACTAAAATTTAAATGTTGACATTTAGATGTCTCTTTGTAATTTTATATGTTTACTTAAACCTAAATGTGGAAAACTTATTCAAACTCAGGCAAGGCTTTATGGGTTTGGAGGTGTATTGGTCTTGTTGGTTTTGTTTCTTTGTTTTGTTTTATTTTTTATGATCTACAAAAAGCAAAAAGGAGGTATCATTTCTGTACTCCATACAGGTGAAATATGTGGTTTTATGTTCATACCTTCACAGCAACAGACATTTATTCAGAGAGAAATGTGTTTCTGTCTGTTACCTTTCTTTCTTTTATTTTTGGCAGTGCAGTTAATTGTACAATTTTTTTGCTTCTCCTTATGCTAACAACAGCTGATAAATATAAGCTGGAGAGACTCTCTTTATGTTCACATCTTTATCTTGATGGGTTATGTAGTGGGTCTGGCTGAGCTACTTTTCCCCATCCAGCCCTCTATGAACTAATAGATGTTATTAACGAACTGCCTTGTTTATTCCTATTGATAATTCCATACTTTTTCAAATAAATATCTTTTGCACTTATAATCAACAAAGCTGGAGATCTTAAAATTATTCAATAGAAAAACCAAAAATAATTTAATCTCAGTGAAGACAGGAATGAATTGATAACTCAGTAGACAAATTTCAGTGACTCCAAAAAAAAATGAATAAGCCACCATCTTTCAGAATCCACCAAGTCAGTAGATGTCATATTTCTTAGTCAAAGAATGACTTTCAAGAATATATAATTCATTGCAAAAATTGCTTTTGAAATAATCTTTGAGATACACAATAATGAAAATGTGATAAACATTCCAATATCACATATAAACTTGTACAATTACTTGGAAGCATAGGCCTGAATCTTCATATGTGATTCCAAAGAATTTCCTAACTAAATATATTTTCCAGGGCAAGTGAAAGAAAGAAAAAGCTTTAAATATGTCATGATGTTTTGGATAACTGTTGTAAAAACATTACCATTCTAGCACTTTATCTCATTGTCGTGATTTTGTCCTATGATTCTAAAATTGTACTTCAGAGAGATTATTGTCTTAGAACAGATTAATTTTTCTTTCCTGAAAGTATTAAGATACTTCTTTGATTACATTTTACAAAGTCCTATATTGTTCCTGTTCTGTTTTTCAAAAATGAAAAGACCATAGGAAGTCACTGTAATGAATTAACAGAAGACTCCCTGTAGTAATTTCATGGGTGTCCTGAATCTTGTAATGTGAAGTTCTTACTGTGAATTCCTTCTCCTCGGTAAATCTGAAGAAAAAGGTGGAATAGGCTTTTTTGCAAGTAGGTTTTGCAACTCAGGTTGCTGAACAGAATTTTCCCCTTTTCTCTTACATTTTGAGACTTGGTGAATATATACATAACTGATTTTTTTAAGATTTAAATGCATACCCTTAGCTAGGATCTGCAGCTTAACATACAAGATTCTGGTATTTGGAATAGACAGGGCTGAAAAGTCCAGGGTGTGTGGAGAGACCCTTACAGCACACATAAGGGCTTTTAGGATGTGCTGTACTGAAGAGGCATGGAGAATGAAAGGCTGAAAGAAGCAGTATGAGGGTAGCACCTACTTCTCAGCCTTCCTCTTGAGTCTTTATCTTGCAACATCCATTGTATTGTTTAAGTGCTAGTAATAAAGACTAGACCCAACATGGAAGGGATGATCATTTTCTGAGTGCCTGCAATGCCCTATGAAAAGAATAAGTGTCTTGAATACTCTGTAAAAGTTATGTGAAAAAAAATCCATGGACTGCATTTTGGTAGCAATGGCTGTGGCAGAAGACTTTCAAGAGTATCCTGCAACACAACAGGAAGGTGCATTTGGCAGTATGATTTAGAAGTGTACTCTTCCCCAATCCCCTGACAAGCTGTTTGTACTGATAAAGAGGGAATTTGTATTTTCTCTGATAATTCTGGCCAGGTTTGGGGCTGCAACATTGTCAGATCTTGTAGTCTTATTCTGTATCTCTTGATACATGTATATTTTATAAAGATTCACATGACTATCTGATGCCCTCTGTTTTCACTATTTGAAAAGCTATTATTGTTTCTGCTATGAATCGCACTCTATTCTCTAATGTAGCAGCAAACAAAACAAGACTAATCAAAACAACATCAACAAATGAAACAAAAAAAACCCTGCAAACCTGTTTATCCATTCTGGAATCAGGAAAAGAAATTGCACAAAATCATCATTCTTTTGTATATCTCTATTTTGTAAGCCAATATAATTCTTCAAATTTGCTGTCTGTTATGTGTTAACCTCAGTGGGCAGCTGAGCATCACACTGCCTCATGATCACTTCCCCCCCCACATGTTCAGTGGAACAGGACAAGAGAAAAGAGGAAAGGAAGAGTGAAGGCAAGAAAAATGTGAGTCAAGAGCTTAATAAATGAAGGGTAAATAGAAGAAAGAAATAAAAAAAAACCCCACATGTGATACAAATCAAGTCATTCATTACATTCCACAGCTAGACTCATGCCCAGCCAGTCCCCAGAAAAAAGATGATTATCCTCCTCAAAGCCCTCTCTTTTCCCTTTTATTGCTGAACATGATGTTATATGGTATGGAATATCTCTTTGATTAATTCAGGTCATTTGCCTGGTTGTGTCTCTTCCCAAAAGATTGTGCAACCCCCAATCTATTCACTGGGGCGACAGTGAGAAGCAGAAAAGACCTTGACTCTGTGCAAACACTGTTAAGCAAAACCTAGAACACTGGTATGTTAGCAGTTCTGTTTTTGTCACAAATCGAAAATAGAACTATTAAGAGGTGTTATGTAGACAACTAATTGTATCCTAGCAAGGCCAGTACACTGGCTTATTTCTTCATGTTTTTTGGCAAGTGGATTTGCCAATACCATCACTGGAAACTTCTAAGTCAGTCACAAGAGTTAGGTTCCAATTCCTATGCTTTCTGTTTAGATCTGTATACCTGACTTTCTTAGGTTTTTAAAAAAAAAATTTCAACCAACCTGCTATGGCCTAAAAACATTCTTATTAAAGTAAAATCTTAAAGCAGTTTAAGGAATATTCAAATTACACTTTCAAAGACTAGCTGACTAGTGACAGAGGGAAACAGAGGAGGAACTTACGCAGTAGGAATGACTATTTTTCTACTGTAGTCAGAGGCGAACCACTTAGGATTGATTCACACAACCTAAAACTGGTAGACATAATTTTCTCATTGTTCTCAATGTTGAAATTGAGAGATATAGATAGTCCAGGCTGTTATGAAGAGCAGCTGAGTTAGAAGCTTAAAGTTATACACTTAATTATTATAATTGCAAATTGCAATTTTAAATACCTGTTAAATTACTATGAATTAAATTTTCCTCTCCACATGAATTGGAGTTTGGGGCTTTTATTTCTTATTTTCTTCTGATATATCTTCATAAAAAATACTGTACTGCAATGGACTATACTGTAATATGCTTTGATACTACACCTCTTGTCCTGCAAAGATTTCTCAGAAGGAAGAAAGTTGTTGTCTGCTACTGGAACCATTAAAAGTATCTACATTGTGCTCTCAAGCTGGCATTACAACAGCACAAAATGACAGAAAGCAATGATGACTCAGACTCATTTTAAAATGCTGAATTTACCTAATGGACTCACTTTAAATAGTAAATCTGACTAGACCATCTTCTGTGCAACAACCTGAAAAATTGTACAAGAAATGAGCAACATTTAAGTGAAAGAGGATTGATTTCTACATGCAAAACCCATGCCTAAATGATCGTATTGCTGCACAATAACATAATTAAAGCAGACACAACATGAAAGGAAAGCTGGCTTTTTTATTTGCATCATGATGGCCATTTTTCCACTGCATGTAAAATTCTGTAATGTCTGTGTCATAATGCTGTCTGGATAGTTAGAGAAGGAACAATTACTTGGCTTAGAACTTATGCAATAAAATTATTACATCTGCTAGAAACATTTTCAGTTATATGGAGCTACCTAAATATATGTGATTCATTTGAGCTTTCTATCTATGTATGTTCTGGAGTCTCCACCTCTTCTTCAATCAGTATATTGTATGAGACACATTACTCTGAATAAAAATGAAGCAGGGACTCAAAACAGACTAGAACCAAAGTTATCCTCTATGCTAGGACAGTTAAAATTAAAAACCATTGTGGTCTTATTTTTCTGGGGAAAAATATAGATTTTATTACAGAATTCTCTTGATAATTTAAGGGTTATTACACTAATATATTCCTCCTCCTTGACTTCCACAAAAGTACTGATATTAATATACCTACTTTCTTCATATTTCAGGTTTGCATGTTTTTTTCCTCATGTAGCAGTATGCAACAGCTCTATTGAAATAAAATACTTAAACAAGACAACAAAACATATTTTGTTGAAAAAATTATCTTCATATTTGTGATCAATCTGATAAAATTGAAATATAAGTGACTAAAGGATTAGTTTGAAAGATTAGTGATGTATTACTTTTCCACCTGCATTTACCTTCTGTGAGCATATGAAATGGAATAGATGCCCCTTCTGTTACCAATTCTGATCTAAAGTGTATGTCCTTGGTGCACAGCAGTGAAATATCGATGTTTGTTCTGATTTAGCTAATCTGGTTACTGGAAAACACATTATTCCTGGCAGTTTGCTTATTTGATCCAGTTCCTAGCTGTAAACTAAGCTGGATTAGTTTTACTGTGCATCACATAATGCAGTAAAGCATACCCAAAGAGGGCAGGATACCACAGCATAAGGAGAAGTCATCTCCTCCTTCCAGGTTACATTAATTTCATCTGTTCATTCTTCACAGTGCATTGGCCTGATTTTTCTTTAAACAAGTTTCATCAGGCTCTGCTCCATGGGTTTCTGTAGAGTCTCTTTTGATTTACTGCAATGTCAATGAAAGAAGGATAAGGTTACATAGCTCTCATGAGACACCTAGTCAAAAGATGTAATAATAAAGACAAATTGTTGCATTGTTTTATGGCTGTTACTATGTCACCAGGCAAGGGCTTTGAGTCAACTCAGCTAGCACTATTGTGAGAGGAAGAAAATCTCTGTATCTTGATCCAGCCTTACTTGAAAAGGAAATAAAATTGCTGCATAAATCTCCCATTGCCAAAAACAGAATTGCAGAAATGGAATCCGCAAACAGCTTGTCACAGTTCACTAGCAAATTACTGTGAGTGACCATATTTACTTTCTCCAGGAGATGTCACTCAAGACACTGGTAAATGTACATTTTGGGAGTTTGCAGTAAGAACACAGTCAGAAGGAACTGTGACATAAAAATCTGTTCACTCTGAAAGTACTTTGGCCCATTTCAATAACATTACTGTCATATACAAGTGCCAGGAGTGAGGACCATAGTTTTCAGTTCTGTTCCTTTGAAACAGGTGGAACATCTGAGAGTGATGCTGCAAAGGAGTCCAAAGTCCGAAGAGAGAGATTTGGGGGAAAAACCCAATTCATGCAGGGGTTATTGCAGCCTGAAGGAAACAAATTCTTATGGCAGTTTGCTACTTAAGCAATTTATAAACCTATTTGTGCTACTGTTGCATTAAAACAAGCAGCCTATATATCTAGTCCTGCTTTGTGTTACTAGGCATTCAAATTTCATTATTTAATAAATGAAAAGCATTGGAAAGAAACTGAAGGAGCAAAGATGGAGTGTTAATGGGAAGCAAAGACAGTAACTGGGGAATGGAAGAGGCAGAGAAAAGGGTAAAATAGAGTTAGGGTTGTCTGTAGTGATTCTCCAGAGAACAAGGACACTGGGCCAAGAAAAGTCCAGTGGAGATTTTGCCTGGCCACGAATACAGGTACAGAAGAGGATTGGGGTTCTCAGAAGGCAAATGGAGATTGAATGAGAGACAATAAAGGAGCAGAAATGAACCATCATGGAATGGCTAAGATCACATGGAGGAAAGACTACCCTATTGATCTCAGCTTCCCCGTTAACTCAAGTGGGCAGTCTGGGTTATTAATTTATAAACTCCAATCTTGGTGAAGAACAAAGACTAACATCTAAGCCTCTACTTTTTATGACTACCTTGAATAACACAGCAAAAAATAATATCACATAAAAACAAAGAGCAATAACTACACTAATAACTACAATTATGGAACAAAAGAGTTCCTGGGACCCATTCCTTAGTTCTGTGTTTAATTCAGATGGTATTCACACTATTAAAATCTCTAAGAGTCCAAAATAGTGCACTTGAGAGCTCTTTTGAATACTGTGTGCTGGCTTAAAACGCTTTGGGAGACTGATACTTGACCCAGATCAAATCTTTGTCAAGAACTATTTTAAGTGTATAACTGTACTGATAAATGGATTACCCAGAATTGTTTACTTTCTCAGTACAGACCTCACTACTTTGTAAAATAGTTAAGTACAGATTCAAACAGTGAGAATAAGTTTAATGGTTAAAAACTATAGAACTACAAAAATATATAGTTATATGGTCTATATATAGTTTTTACCTGGGGGAATTTTAGGTTTCACCATTAAGATTTATTCATAAAATTAATAAAACACCATATTTCCAAATGATGTACACTGATTCAGCAAAAACATATGTATAAAGACTCCTAGTAGAATTTACATTTGTGTTGAAGTAGAGTTGTACCAAAAGATGAATGCAAAAGTGAAATAAAATCTGAGGTTTTAATTAAGATATATATGTAGTTAGTTAGGTTTTTAAAAATATACACTTACTTGTTCAACTACAGCATATGTAAGATGTCTGCACACAAATATATTTATATCCATATCATATATACATGTTGAACAGACTAGGCATGCGGTTAATGGTTTAGTGTAAATTAAAATATGAAACTATCAGTTGTGTCTAACTTCACAAAGCTATTGCTGGATGTCTTTTTTAAGCATGCTGCATGGTATGATAATGTACAATTTAGCTTTCTTGGATTGTTTTCTGTGAGACATGGTTATAGTAAGAAACAACCAGGCATTCTACAGGAACAAATCCTAGCAAAGCTGAAGTAGGCAGTCTCTCTAGAGAAATAATTACTAGGGATTATAGACCAATCTGGCAATTTGTGGGTAGAATGTGAAATTTAAACTTCTGGAAGCCTCATGATGAGAATGGAATGGCTCCAGGATGCCTGCTAATGAATCTGGTTAATAAAAAATCCAGTATGTCTTAAATCTTTACATATATTTCAAAGATACTGCTAAATATAAAAATTCATTAATAGCAGTCAACTTAGAAAAAAGATAAACAAAACACCCTTTTTGTTCGTACACAGAAGGACTGTGAGTCCTGTATTGAGGCCATAATTCCTCAGTTTTTAAAAAATCACCAAAAAATACATAATTTGTTTGATTTTATTGTCTATGGATTCCACAGTTCTATAATATTTTTCCCATTTTTTGTTTAGCCTAAAGAAAATAAAAATCAGTGTTGGATCCAGATAATTTTTGCCCATATTGTAAATCGTTAATATCTGAATGATTATGAGTGTTAGAGGTTATAGCTTTTACTGTATTTCTAATCTAAATCTTTTCTTTGAGTGTAAGGAAAATGAAAGCTATCAAGAGAATCATTGTTATATATAGTGCTAATTGCTCATAAAATAACACATACATCACGAGCAATACAAATGGTTTTTAAGTGCCATAGGCTAGCTCCATTAGATTAATGAGCCAATGGCTCCAACTCTGATGCCTCTTCTAATTATGCATGATTCACCATTTCTTTCAAAAGAAAGGCATCTAATTAATTAGTTACAAAATGTCATCTATAGGTCATTGACAGCAAGGAAGATCACCACTCACTCGGTTTAGTCTTCAGGCAAAATTATTACTCTTCTGGGATTTCCACCAAATGTCATTATTGAATCAAAAATTGCTCCTGCAGTGGGAAGATTAAGAAAAAAAAAGGAAAATACCCTACAAATCCTTTCCTTTCCACCCTGACTTATACACAGAATTATCTATCTGACCTTAAGAAAGTAAATACAATACTCCTGAGATGCCACAAATGAAAGACTCCCTTTTAATCATGTAAAATAAAATGATGTTACAAAGTCCACAGTGTTCCATAAAGCTCTTAAACAGTGATGCTAATTGCTGAAATACCCAGGTAAAAAAATCTTAGTTGAAAGCTCCCCCACTTTATCCTGATGAACTCCCACTTCCAACTACAGACTTGAAGTTACAATTTCCACTTCTACAAACTGTGAGACTGCAACATCCTCTGAAATGTATGTACATTTTCTGTTTGATTTAGGGCCTGATACAACCACTACTGATTTCAAGGTCCTTATTTGGAAAAATTAAGGACTGTTTAATGAATCCAACATTATACAGCTGTTAGTCTGTCAGAGTACATTTAACTTGTGGAAAAGTCTCTGAAAGAGAGTTATTTAAAATGGGTAACTCATGATATCAAAAACTGAAGCTAGTTTATTCCAACTGTACTGTCTATAAATGAGGAGAAATGCTATCGCTTGTAACTTGCAAGGAGATAAAAAACACTGTCATGTGTTATCTCAGTTTGATTTATTCTCCTTTTTCCAAATATAAAAGTTTAGATTCTTGATAGAGCACTGATAGTTAGACAATCTATAGGCCTTTAAAAGCAGTACAGCAGTTGAGCTGACTAGAATACAAAATTTACCTTCAGCATCATTGTGAGGTATTAAGATAGACTTTCATTTTAAAATGTGATAGAGAGTTAAAAACATTTTAATTTATTTTTTTTTGTGAAGCAAATACTTGGTTTATCTTGCTGAGGGATTTTGTCCGGATTAAGTCTTAAATTTTTTTTTTGTCTTCATTGCTCTATTATACTATATTTCATACATATTCAAGCAATAAAGTTGAAATGAAACTTTGATAATATCCTCTTGGTAATGATGATAAAATTGACACATTGTAGCAAAATATTTTAATTTCATGGGATAAGTATTTTCTGACAGAAAACAGGTTAATTAGAAAGACATGAAATAGTTCTATTATTTCTTAACTATTATCACCCCAAAGAGAGTCACAATTTATTTTATGTTCTATAGTTACTAGGTATAAAAAAGAAAGTGCACTTTTTAAAATTATTTTTCTTTTTACACATTTTACCAAATGGAACAGAGCAAGGCAGAAGACAACCTTGCAGATAGTCTTCTAGCTTCTAAACTCAGTAACAGGTTACTATCCAGGAGATCTACAGTAAATTTTACTCTTGAGTTTTTTCATCAATGATATTGACAGCAGGATCAAGTGCACCATCAGAAAGTTCACAGATCACACCAAGCTGAGTGGTGCTGTCAACAGGCTGGAGGGATAGGATGTCATCCAGAGGGTCCTGGATAAGCTGGAGAGGTGGGCCCAGGTGAAGCTCATGAGGTTCAACAAGACTAACTGCAGGGTCCTGCACCTGGGTTGGAACAACCCTCACAATCAATACAGGCTGGGAGATGAGGTGCTGGAAAGCAGCTCTGTGGAAAAGGACTTGCAGCTCTAAAGGCCAGTTGCATCCTGGGCTGCATCAAGAGAAATGTGGCCAGCAGATCGAGAACGGTGATTCTGCCCCTCTACTCTGCTCTGGTGAGACCTCACCTGGAGTACTGTGTCCAGCTCTGGAGCCCTCAACACAGGAAAGACATGGACTTGATGGAGTGGGTCCAGAGGAGGGCCACAAAGATGATCAGAGAGCTGGAGCACCTCTCTTACGAGGACAGGGTGAGGGAGCTGGGGTTGTTCAGCCTGGACAAGAGAAGGCTCCGAGAAGATCTATTAGCGACCTTTCAGTACCTGAAGGGGGCCTGCAGGAAGGATGGAGAGGGGCTGTTTATGAGGGCCTGTAGTGAAACGACGAGGGGTAATGGGTTTAAATTAGAGAAGAGTAGATTTAATTTGGATATCAGGAACAAGATCTTTACATTGAGGATGGTGGAACAGTGGAATAGGCTACCCAGGAAAGTAGTTGAGACCCTATCCCTGGAGATGATCAAGGTGATGTTGGACAAGGCTCTGAGCAGCCTGGTCTAGTTGAGGGTATCCTTGCTCACTGCGGGGGTACTGGACTAGATGACCCTCGGAGGTCCCTTCCAGCCCTAGCCATTCTATGATTTTATGATTCTATGACACTCTAGGCTTCATTTTGTGTCTGTTTACCCCAAACTTCACTTCTGTTCTACCTCACAGAAAGCTGATACAGAGACCATATAACCACAGCTGTCTTGCTAAACCAAGCAAAATCACCCTTGCATCCTGTTTTTTTTTTTGTCCATAAGCCTCTTTTCCTTGATTCCTATTGCAAGAATTTCTCTTTATGTAAGCCAGATTAGCTTCCTGAGATTTAAACTGAGATAGTTCTGACTAATAGGAAATATTATGGCACCCACTCCATATACTATCTGTTCGCCATGGAGTAGCTTCCTAGTCTGGACACAGCCTAGATAAATATATATATATGTAAATCTCTCTCTATAAGAGTAAAATGAGTTTATGAGCACAAAAGTTTTGTTAGTTTGAATCAGATCATCAAAAAATTCCTCAGTTACAGAAAAATCAGTTCTGATGTTAATGTCTCAGGTCTCTTAAACATGTGCAATGGGGTCTCGCAAATTCGTACCTAATTACTTGTTCTGTATTTCGAAGTATAGGCAGGCAGCAACATCATTATTATTATTATACTATTATTAATGTGTATAGATGTAAATAATTTGTCTCTTTTCTCATATTGCACAGCAGCAACTTTTATTGCAAGCAATGAGGAATTTCAGAGATTTCAGTTTGTCTTTAATGACTACTTCATGCAGTGAATTTTCTTTCTGCATTCTTTTGTGGTGATTCAACTGGTTTACATCTAGGAATATATATGTGAAGTGCTGTCCTTTAAGCAGAACTTTCTGATATTCAGAGATGACTTTTACCTGCATGGAAAACAGATGGAAGTGAGAGGAAAAGACACTACACGACGAGCTTGGAATCACAGACTGGATTTCACTACTGCATGACAAGGCAAAGACTGATATGATCAGTTAGAGAATTTTCATAATCATAATGAAGAGCCAAAGAAACAGTTTGCCAACGTGTACCCTGACTTCAGCAGGATATCAAAGGCTTGCAAATCAGTTTAGCATCTGGTCTTTGAAAATTTAATCAGGGAATTACAAGTGTTGGTAAATTAGGACCTGATCTTGCTGACCTTTAAGTCAATGAGAGGTTTTCTATTGAGTTAATTGGGAGAATAGACCCTTTGTATTTCAAGGTCTCATATATAACCACATGTCGCAAATAAAACAAAAACTATTCTCCATCTACTTTAAAAGTGACTGTTTTCTTGATAAGTCACCAAGCAATGTTTTGCTTTGGAGTGGCAACCTCCTTTACACTCTGCAATGAATCCAGAAGGTAGTAAGATAGTCAACATCTTCAGTCTCCATTTGTCTTCATAATAGAGCTTCGAAGTGAATGAAAATACATCTGAAAGAGGTTCAGGAAATATCACAGGTAGAGACCACAGAAGGAATGAGTAAAGAAAAATAAAAACCAAAACACATATATTAGAGAATCACAGAATCACAGAATTAATGAGGCTGGAAAAGACCTGTGAGATTGTCAAGTCCAGCCTATGGCCTAACATCACCACATCGGCTAGACCATGGCACTAAGTGCCACATCCAGTTTTCCTTAAACACATCCAGGGACAGTGACTCCACCACCTCCCTAGGCAGTCCATTCCAATGTCTGATCACCCTCTCTGTCAGGAAGTGCTTCCTGATACCCAACCGTAATCTCCCCTGGTGCAGCTTCAGGCCATGCCCTCTCATCCTGTCACTAATTGCCTGGGAGAAGAGCCCAACCCCCACCTGACT
>WUAM01000308.1:184918-198388 GCA_024336885.1 Actenoides hombroni
AGAAAAAGAAAAGTGAAAAGAAAAAAAAAAAAGAAACAAAAAAAAAAAAACGGAAAAAAAAAAGAAAAAAAAAAAAAAGAAGGGAAAACTTCAGAACTCCACTGTGAAGAAAAAAATGCTTTTCTTGCATATGCTTCTTCATAGGTAAAAATGTGAGAGATGGAGTGAAATAACGTGATGATATGGGTGAACCAACTTTTAAACTTTTTTCAGTACTGAAGACAGAAGGAGAATTCAGGTGGTTCTTGTTATCAGGATAAAGTATAATAATGATTTTCCTTGTTTATCTTCATAAACAGCCCTTATTCTCAGAGTCAAATCTCCCAAAAGTAAATATTTATATTTGTGATTTTGGTTTCAACTTAGAGGATAGGATTTATGTGGTACTAATCATCCCCCTTTTATCAGCAATAAAGGGAAGCAGGGACTTCAGGCAAGATTCTTCTTATCTTAACCTAAGCACCACGCAATCACTCACTCACTCACTTACTCACTCCCTCCCTCCCCAGAGAGAATCAGAAAAGTAAAAGTTAGAAAATTTGTGGGTTGAGATAAAGACAGTTTGATACGTAAAACAAAAACTGCATGAACAAGCAAAGCAAAATGACAATTCATTCACTATTTCTCATTGACAGGCAGGTGTTCAGTCATCTCCTGGAAATCACGGCTCCATCACATGTTAATGGTTACTCGGGAAGACAAACGCCATCACTCCAAACATCCCTTCTTCCTCATTCTTCCTTCTCAAGGGTTAGGGCTGGCCACTAGACCTATAACAGACACTCTCTATTAACCCCTCTCCCTTCCAAAAGGGAAAGAGAAAGGGAGTAATGGAAAGAGACTTATGAGTTGGAAAAGAGAACTAAAACAGTTTTAATGAAAATAATGATAATAAAATGAAATGTATAAAAAACCAGTATTGAATCCAGCCCCCTGATTGTAATTATGTCACCATCACCACTGAATTTGTGGAACAGGCACTGTGGACATCTCAGACCGGACTCAGTGGCACATGGGAACTGGATTATATTGAACTGGATTTAAGAACACATGGATCAGGATCAAAGGCAGAATGGACAGAGTCCTCTTTGGATGCCAGCCATCAAAGAAGAGAGCTTGACCCTCATGATCCCTCAGCTTTATACTCAGTATAATATATATAGAATGGTCAGTTCTATATGGTCAGACCTTGTTGGTCAGTTTAGGGTCACCTGTCCTGTCCGGTCCTTCCTGCAGGTGCAGCCTTTCACTTTCTGCACCCTAGGCATAGTACAGAAGATTTAGCAGTGACCTTGGTCTCCATAGAAGCACGTATAATCCAGAGCCTTTCTGCACACCAGTCCTTGGTAGTAACTATAAACATCGTTATCACTTCTAGAAGCAGACACTGCAAAAATCTGCCATTAACTTCAGACAGTGCAGTTAGTTAGAATTCTGAGACTTAGCTGAATAGTAAAATCACTGAACAGGATTAGTTCTGGTCTAGCTCAAAACAGGACATTACCCAGTTTATATTACTAAGTACAACATCATCTGGTATGGGATATCCCTTTGGTCAGCTGGGATCATCTGTCCAGCTTTGTTCCCTCCCAGCTTTTTGGCAACCCCCAGCCTACTCGCTGGTGAAGTGGTGTGAGAAGTAGAAAAGGCCTTGACTCTGTGTAAGCACTGCTCAGCAGTAGCTAAAACATCCCTGTTAACAACACTGTTTTAATCACAAATCCAAAACGTAGTCTCATATGAGCTACTATAAAGGAAATTAACTCTATCCCAGCCGAAATCAGTACAAAGGACCAAAGGAATGGCAGTATAGAGTTGTATTTCTCTGTGTTCTATGTAAATCACACCCATTCTGTAATTAGAAATCAGATTACCAATTATAAGCTAACATCTCAGTCTCCACATACCATTAAAGTCTCTCCAAAAGGAAAGGTTTAAATATTAGAGTTTAAAAAAAAATTCCTACTGCTCATTGGTATTTTTAAAACCTAACATCACTGAAATGAACTGCAAAACTCTTTTTTTTTTTTCCTTTGAACCACAATTTAAACCTGAATGTGTGACATAATTAGTAAAATTACAGAAATATCAACTAATAGACACATAGGCTTTGTTTCTATTATATCTTTCTCATTATTATGGATATCTGCAGTATAAAAAAATGCAGCACTTCAGAAAACTCAAAACCTCTAGTCTGATGCATCAATTTCAACTCAGCCTGGGGCTCCAAAGTCAAGTGAACTAATATATTTCCTCAAAACAAAATCTGATAGAGGATCTACATCTGGTTAATGATATTCACTCAGGTCTACACCAAAGGACAGTATGGATGGGCTTTAGCTCTCTCCATATTCCCCTAACACCCTTCCTTAGGGTTCTGCACCCTCAAGCACACTCATATACCTAAGGTATTCAAGACATACCTTGTTCTTATGCTGCAAAAATATTGTTTTACTTGGCAACAGCACAGTTTTCACTGTGTTTCAGACACTTCCAATTTTACATTCAGTCTTCAGAGACCTCCCACGATGAGTTTCTGGGTCGACTGCTCTGTGGTCTGAGTTAAGTCTGCTTGGGTGTTTAGACTGTGAGCTATTTTACACAATCTGGCAGAGGAAGGGATGGTATAGATAACTCCTTGTGTGGATGCATTTAGCAATGGAGATGTTACCTGTGAAAAATGCTAGGCTTAACACAGTGTATCAGAAAGAAAATCTAGGTATAATTAACTCTAAATCAGGATGGAATTAATCTCAGCCAGCTTTAAGCACCTACATTTGAGACTACCTAGACTCCCTTGATAGTCAATGGAGGAAAACAGACATAGGATACAAATCATCTGACTTTTTTAGGCACTTAACTTTAGAAGAAATTAGATGAACTGTAATGTACAATAAATGGTTTTCTCCAATGAATATTCAGTAATCTAGGCAAACAGTCCAATCTACATTGCATAACTATGAAGCTGAGAAGAGACCCTCTACGATAGGTCTGTTCTACATGCTTTAAAATTCACAGGCTTGTGGACATTTCTGTTTTCTACAAACTTTCATGGATGTGAATGCATCAGTTATGACTCAAATTTTAAATCAGTTTAATCAAAGATAGTTCATAATTCTATTTCCTTGAAACTGTATTTTAAAAGTAACGTGGTATACATAACAATGTTTTATTATGTGCTTTTAGGGGATGACATTATGGATCATATTTCTGCTGAATTATGTTGTCTTAAGTTTTCTTTCAGCTAGTTCATGGCAGTAGCTGCTCGTTCATAAAATTGTTAAGTAGATTATTTTGACTCATGGTTATCGGTTAATTGATTGCACGTTTGTAGTGGGGAATGATAGCCTTTGTCCAATGGTTTTGCAGATATTAATTAAGAAAACTGTGCCTGTTGTCATTAGGCTTGAACTCTTTACAGAGTTCCTTCACTCCCCTGAAATATTTTTGGGCATCAGAGAATCTCAGAAAAGCTCTGACTCCTTTCTAGAAAGCAGCTATGGGACAAGATGAGCGTAATTGCTGCTCAGGAAGAACTGATATGGACATTTGCACTGTGATTAGTACCCTTTTGTTGCAAGCTGGAGATTTCAAGGTTTGCCCATGTCAAATTAGCATTGGAGTTCACAACTGATTGCTGTTGCTATTAACCTGAAGTAACCATCATTAAAAATAAGAAAGCTTAAGCCATACATTTGTCCGATGTTGGGAAACGAGCCCTATGTGTGTTATGGATGTTCTGCTTTTTGAAGAGGCTCCTTTGGTAAGCTTTGTAATTGGGTCAGGCTGCTCAGGGCTTTATCCAGTTGGGTCTTGAAAACATCAACAGAGGAGGGTGGACACAGCCTCTTTAGGCACTCAGACCCATTTCTAAGACTACCCTCATAATGAAAAAGTTTCTACTTATATCTAGTCTGGACTTCTCTCATTTTGGATCATATTCATTATCTCTTGTCCTTCTGCCATGCACCTCTGTAATGAGTCTGTCTTTGCCTTCTCAGTAACCTCCCTGCAGGTACCCAGGGACTGCTGCTAGGTCCCCTTCAGCCATTTCTTTTCCAGGCTGTATAAGCCTCATTCTCTCAGCCTTTCTTGACAGGCCAAGTGCTCTAAGCACTGACCATTGTGATGACTCTACTGAACTCATTCAGCTTATACACATCTTCCTTGTTTTGAGGATTTAAAACTAGACACAATAATCTACACACCATCTTAAAACTGCTGAGAAAGGGTTAAAATTCATTCTTTCTATCAGCTGGCTATCTTCTTGTTCATACAGCTCAGGAAGTTTTTGACCTTCCTCACTGCCAGGTTGTGCTGCTGGTTTATGATCAGCTGTTTCTTTCCAAGGGCTTCCAGGTCCTTTCTGCAGAGCTTTACCCCAGTCACTCTTACCTCCAGCCTATTTCTGCAAGGGATTCATCCTTTCTTCATGGAGGACTTTGCATTTGTCCTTGCTGAATTTCAAAAAGTTCCTGCCAACCCATTCCTACTGCCTGTCCAGTTGTTTCTGAATGACAACCCTGATACCCTGAGTGCATTGATTGTGATTTCTAGGTCACTATCATTTACAAACTTTATAAGTATGCATATCCATGCTGTGGTTTTGCATTTCTGTTCAGATTAATTTCATATTTGTACACTACTGTACTCAATTTGCTGCAAATAGGTTCCAGGCTAACCTTGTAACTAGTGACATTGCAGATGCTATCAGAAAACACTGAACTTCCTTATCCGCCTGGAGGTAGTCAACAGTCTGAGAGGAACTACAATCTTCCTCTATAGGCTATTGTTGAGAGCAGGTAGTACAATAGGAAGTCCTAGGAACACTCATAGCAGATTGTAGATTCAGTCTGCAGCTTGACTATATTCTGAATTATTAAAAACTGTTCAGTATCTGCATAAACGTATTTGGGTCAACAAAATAGTGGCACAGATATTTCACATTTCCATTTAATATTTTCCTCTGTAATATTATTAGATTCAAATGCATCCTCAGACATCTAAATCATTCTTATTTTTCTCATCTCTCCCCCAGATGTGATGGAGGATCAAGAGGAAAGGAAGTGTTTACAGAAATGTAAGGAAATTATGAAATTATGTAATTATGTAGAGGGAAGAAAAAGATCAGTGGCTATTTACTGCTTCCTCTGACTTTGAGGTAATACTTATGAGGAACTCACTGTCTGTGGGAAAAGTAAGATTTCAAATGTGGGGATATTGAGGTAGTGACTTTTTTTTCTTTACAAAAAGAGAATTGCAGTACCCCAAAGCACTAAAATCAGAGGTTTCCCAGTGATGGTTCATGTCCTGGATATATCAGTTAATCTATATAGTCTAACTTCAGAAAACTCTAGAAAACATCAAGGAGAGACGTCAGGACAATCATAATTTTGCCCTTTTATAAACAATGCACCAGGAGTCCAGTAGCACATATCCCTTTCCCTTTACTCATGAACAGGGTAGGATAGTATCTCAACTTTTCATAAACCTGCATACACTATTGTGCTGTTTTATGATTAGTATTATGATGGATCTAGCCTCTGTGCTAGTTGTAAGTACAGAGAGCCAGACTGGCTTGTTGCATCCAGTCTTGCATTGTGGGTTTAGATAAAATCTTGCCTGTAGAATTGTCATAGCACGAGTATATTTTATTGATCCTTTGGGGGTTTTCTTAATTTATTTTTTTTTTCCCCCTACAGTGTTTCTGCCTCATCGTTTAGGGGCACAGGAGCCTCTTGCTCCCTTCCCACTTCCTACCACCAGAGGGGCTGCTACATGTTGATAGGTCACAGCAATACCAAACACTTCAGAGACATGATTAATGGCAGTAGCTACTTTGGTTGATGGATTTTGATCCCCCACCAGGAATCTGGCATCAATCATGTGCCTGAATTTCTCTCTGCTGCTAGATGATTTAGTATCCCATGTCCTATGCTCTACAACTTCCATTTGGAGCTGAACAATTTTGCTGTCACCTGAGATGTGTAGCAATAATCTCCACTCTGTTTTAGATTCCAAGGTGCTGGCAAGTCACTGCTCTTAAGACACACTACCAAGGGGTTCATTAGAACTATTAGAACAGGAAAAACACTTTATTAATTATCCTTTGGCCAGCCATGTATACTTTTCTCTCCCTCCCCAGTTAAAAACAAAGCAGTATTTCTGTGTAATTTCAGAGATCTATGGATTCAGTCTAATATTATCTCATACTTTGTGAATGAAAGGTTGTGTAATGGTATAGAACTTTCAGATTTCAGAATTATTGCTGAACTTTTACAGGAAATTATTTCACATTAGAATGAAGATGTAAAATTTGCAAAATATGCACTAAATCACTTAAGCACTTGAACTCTCAGGTGTATGATCAGTGCTAGATTGGTCCAAATATTTAACAACTATATTGATATGAATTCTGAAGGTGCTAAGTAGGCTTCCAACTGATATTATTATACTAGTAAAGTTAATTAACCAGTTAAATGTATTGTAATAACCTGTCAGTAAGTTAATATAAAATACTAAATCCAAGTGAAAGGGATGTGAAATAAAACAGAAGTTGAGAAAAATCCTACACCAACCTCCCACTAAGTATTTTGCTAATAGGAGCAAAAATTAATTGTTCAAATATTTCTGTGAAATGATGATGCAGATACAGAGAATTAAGCATGAAGTAGCTTTGACCAAGGTCACAGAATACAGCTATAGGAAGCAAGGTCAGGAATTATGGAACGGAGATCAACAATTTACAGAACGATTTTTCTGTCTGCAATTCTCAGAAGGCAAAAATAATAAGCTATATCTGAACAATAATGCATTTCATCTAAATCAATCTGACATGATGACCATTGCAAAAAATATTTCCTTTATTTCAAGAGAAATGTCTCACACTTCAGACATTCAACCCAGTAGAGATTACTGAGATAACTATTGTCCTCGAGTCCTGGTTCAGTTAATAAATTAATGCCAGTCTAAATGAAAATTCTTTTTCTGCCCATGATTTTAGTAGTGATGTTTCCATTACAAAGACAGGTTGAAAATAGAGTTGGTCAAGGTTTTAAATTTTTAATCCTGATAAAGAGGATTTTTCAAACTGTTCAATTGTTCGTTTGTTTGGGGTTTTTTACAGGCATAACTATTAATGTAGCACAAATTATTTAATATTTTATTTAAAAAATCCCAACAAACAAACAACAGACTTTTAAAGAAAATCCTCTAATTATATGTTTTACTTGCACCCCACCTATGACTGCCCAAACATATATACACATAATGTCTGATCTCCCAAACATGCCTGTCTACCTTTCCTAGCACGTTTAAGCAGTTGTCTGACTTTCACTAAGAACTGTGAATCTACAGACCACTGCACTTTTATTTTCTATAGTTCACTATCGTTATATAAAATTCATTCTATCTGGTTTGTTGTTGGGATCTTGGCATAACACAAGGCTCACATGGGAAATCATATCTCCTTAAGTGGGTAGTTGGTCACCATCCAGATGGAAACGACCCTCTGTTGTAATGATCTTTGTAATGGCAAGATCAGCCAGATTGTGTGAGATTTCCAGAACCACTAAGTTGCTGAATTATTATATTCTGTGATCCCACTTGACTGCTCTAGGGCATGCAGCATCCTTTGCTGCTGATTATCTTGAAATTTATAGGAAACTTCTCCTAAACATCTTAACTACATATTGTCTCACATGACTATCTTTGTAGCTGCAGGAAGAGTTTTGATTGATTACAAACACCATGTCTATGCAAAATCTGATCAACCTTTCATTAGGAAACAGGTGGGGGTGTGTCTGGAAAGAATGGCCAGATTCTCCACCCATGATTGATCAACACAGCGAAGGAAAGAGCAGACAATGTGGATTTAAGGAACTGGCTTTAGGAAAGTTGAAGTATGGGAATACGTATTGAAACTCCTGCATTTAGGGTTTATCTAGCCTCATTGGATTTAGTGTTTGCAGTCCCTCAGCTGGACTTTTCTCCTGATAGAAAATCAGTCCTGTAAAGAAGCTCTTGAGTGACAGTGTGCAATAATTTAGCTTAGCGATTATAATTTATGGTCCAGAAACTGCTGCAGGCATATCATGACTCCTAATTAGTCCAAAAGGAAATTATTACAAAAAGCAATATTATTGTCAGTGGCTAAAATTCATAGTGCAAGGGTCTGCACTTCCATGACAATCTGCAGATTGCAAAGCTTAGAAAAAATATTTGTTCATCAATGGGGTCATTCACTCAGGAAATGGAAGACTTTGGTTCTGCACTTACCTCAGGAACGTTGTACCTATAATTCCTATATCCTGGACATCAACTGTGATGGAACTACCAACTGTGATGGAACTACCTACTGTGATGGAACTACTTATTCCACTACTTATGGAATAAGAGGAAAACTGCTTCTCCTCTCTTCTCTTTCTGTCCAAAATGGGCCATTCTGTAACTAGGAATGAAAGCATCAAGGAACCAGAGGAAAAACGAGCATAAATGATATGACTACAAATTTTGGGATGAAGAAATCTCAGAACTGTTGAGTCAGTTTACATTTGTAAATCACTGAATAAAAGATGAGAAATGTTGATATAATATAAATTGTATTAGTGTCTAAAACAATTCAAGCTATATAGAGGAAATAAAACATGCATTATATGTTACATATTGAATTATTTTCAATTAGTAAATATAACATAATACTTTAATATTCTGTAATTCTTCCAGACTTGTAAGTATCTGTTAGAAAACTCTGAACTCCCATTTGCATCATTTTATACATCTTTGCAAGGAATCTTGAGATAGGTCACATAAGAGAAACACAAAAAAATGGTATTTCTGGGCTTGTGGAATGATCCTCCACAACTAGCAAACTGTTTTTGACCATGAAAAGAAAACTCTGTCTCTATCTTACTGATTTATGTAAGCAGAATTTTTTGATTGTATGCTTAGTGGCTTGCTAAAGTGCCATCTGTAATGAAATATCTTCTAGTAAAATAAAATATTTCACAGAACATACTTTTGGAACATACTCTTCATGAATATAAGTATGTTATTTAGGACAAAAGTAATGTTTCCGTGTTAGTAACTCCTTATTCAATTCACTGTCATGCTGAAGTCTAGTGAAATTCAACAACTTCTGCTGGGCAAAAGTTTTGTGTAAATACATCAGCATGGCCACAAAAATTGTAGAAGGATTGAAATCTAACTGGGAATAGTAATAATTTGTCTTATTAGGGCATTCTTTGTCCAAAAAGACTCTAAATCATACAAAAGCTGCAACTAACTGTCCAAAGTGCAGTGCAGATATATATATTACCTTTGTGTAAAATTACCTACACAGAAAAGTATTGCTCAAATGTTATGAGTAGTGTCAAGGAGAGTAGCAAAATTTTCTACTTGTGCATACACTTTTGTGTTTGCAACTATCTCTTTTTGATTTCTTTATCATTTTCTTATCAAATGAGAATTAAAAGACAATTATACTTGTAAAGGTAGTGTTTTCTAGTTATCTCATTTATTGAAATATAAAAAACCCCAAATTATTGTCTTCAGACCTATATAACTGCATAAATAAAAATGTTTTATTGAATGATAACCAAAAAAAAAAACAAAAAACCTTCCTAAGTGACATTGTTCATGAGCACAACATCCCACTGAGTAAGCAAATGACATTGCCTGTAGAATCTCTCTTAAAAAGGAATATACATGGATGAAAAACAACAAAACTCATGACCCTCCATTTCATTTTATTATTTTGCTAGCACACCCTGCCAGCAAAACCCCTTTCTTTCAAGTGGTCACTTTGAAGATTTGATTATCAGAATTTTAATAACTGACACTTTTATCAACAGTGCTTTCCCTCCAAAATCACAGCATGAAAATTTGTTAAAGAATGTTCTGTTTACTCTTAATGAAATCACTGCCTAAAATACATTATATTCCTGTCATTAAAGGGAAAATACGACTGAAAGGAATTAATGTCATGCATGGGTAAAAGGAAAATGCAGTAGCAAGTATTGTATAAAACCAGAAAGTTACAAGTAACAGAATCGGAATAGTCATCATTAGAATGAAGTCCTCTGTCCCCATGGACATGAAAAATTTATGCAATATGTCTCATATTGTTCTACCAGCAGGGTTAAATTCTGGCTCAGGTGGCCCATTATCAACTTAGTCTTAATGATGTTATTTCTATGCAGTCCCAGGTCTGTCTGGTGAGATTGGTAAGGGGACAGTCATTAAGGGCTGATTAGAATGGTAGCAATGGGGGACCTGCTTGGAGCTGAATTGATGCCTAAAAGACATCTTCATCTTGGCTGTGTGCTGGAACTGAAACAGTGGTCTAGAACTGAAATCCTCTGATAAAGAAGTGTCTGCATCAAAAGGTTATGTGGTTAAGAAATAAAAAAATGAACAATAATTAAAAAAATATATTAACAACCAATAAAGGTAAGAAAAAATGATGGGAGAAGAAAAAAAAACAAAATAAGACAAAAGTGCATTATATTTAAAGAAGGTTTCTTAATATGTGATGTAAATATCAATAGCTCGCATAGTTCACATGCACAACAGATACTGGTCCACAGAAGAGCGTAAGAAAAGCTGCCACCAGCATCTGAAGCAGCAGCATTATTTTTTAAGAAGAGATACAAATGTCACCTTTAAACAAATGTTAAATTTAAGTTCTACATAGAGAATTCAAACCCATACTCTATAATAAAAAACTTCCTTATCATGCCCAATATATTTCTTGTGATAGTGCAATTAATGAGTGAGGACATTATTAGTGGGATGTAATATACAACATATTGTGTATTAGTGTAAATGAACTCATAAATAATCTAAATAATGTTTTCAAAACTTATAGTACAAAAGAACACAATACGTGTATTATACATGAGGTATTATATTATTTATCCTTATAACCTGTTTTACTCCTTTGCACTTTTGTTTCAAATCCTGGATTGTATTTTAGGCATATCTACTTCAGTAAGGGCAAGAAGATCTGATTTACTCTTTGTTGAAGGTACACCTGTATAGATAAAAGTATGTTCTACATCTGAGTTTATAAACTCTGCAAAGTAGGAAGATATCCAAGTTCCAACATAATACCTTACTGGTATAGTTGTGACTTTTAGGCTAGAATTGTTTTCTATCTAATGCCCTCAAAATGCAATCCAGAAAAGCCCAGAACTATAGGGACCCTACTGGCAAACCTGATGGCTTTTCATGACTACAAACACATTGTGTTCAATTTCAACACGATTTATAACTTTGAATCTCCCAGTCTTCAAAAAAATATAATTTCTTGATCTGCTTGTAGATAATCCAAAATATTATGAATGCTAAGTCTGGTGGCCCAGTTTTCATTATCTGCTCCTATTCTCTATCATTCAACATATTTTTTAAAATCTCATTGATTTTTTTTTTTTTGTGTTTGTGCTCCTCAACATACTTTCAAAACTGGAAGTGTTGTGTAGCTATTTCTCCATTCCACCCTTCTTTGTCCAGCTTTGTTTTCAGAAGTCAAATAAAAATGACATAATGGAATATTAAACTCAGAGGGGCCTTCTAGGTCATGGATCCCTTCTTACACTCATCACAGTTAATCACTTTGTATAATGCACTTCATAAACTAATCTATTTCTATATTAGCAGTAGCTAGGCTTTTTTCCTCTTGCTTTGATTTTGTCTCTACTACTACTCCTGTTAAACAGTTCCTCCAAGATTCATTCCTCAGCTCACAAACATACTTTCTCTGTCAAGCCTACATTGATTACTCATGGCTATTCTATACCCATCTATTCTTGTGCCAACTTTGTTGGATAAATAAATCTTTTTCCTCCCTTATGTTTACCACTGATTTATTTATAGGCAACAATTATATTCCCTCTCATCCTTAGTTTTCCCAGACGAAACAATCTATGTTCATTTTCTGTCCTTCATTCTTCAAAAGGTCCTAGTAGTCCTCCTCCATGTTAAAATAATTAGATAAGATGAAGATACAGTAATTGTCCCATATTTCTTAGGTAGCTTGAAGTATGCATAAGTATGTTGATAGAATATTTTCATTAATGGGAAACAAGCATTGGGACTTTGGGTGACTGGGTTATCCAAATACACTCATTCACTGATGGACTAAGTAATGCAATAAAAATAGACATGGAATCTAGAAGGTGATCAGTTGGTATTATAGCATGATAAATAATGACAATACTATGCTCTTAACTGTTACAGTTTTAATTTTCAGCAATGGCCATTCACTATATATGACATTTTTAATAGTTATATCTTCTAAGTTTGAATTAGTGTAAAATATTCACCAGACTTATAAGTATTTTGTGAATTTAATCACTGTGTGTTTATTTCATGCAATGCAATCAAATGTAATCCTTCTAGAAAATTCATAGGAGTTGTGTAGTAGTTATGACAACAGAAAAACTACTATGCAATTTGAAGAATTTATCAGAACATACTTCTACACTGACAGGTAACTATTATGAATAAGAAAATGATACATTACATTAAGTTTTCCTGAGAGTCTTTGCATATATTTCTCTTACCAGGGACAGTTGTAATTTAATAGTGCATTAAAAGACCATGTGGTGTGCCATTTGTCATGTAGTATTTTTATATAATACAAGCTACAAGTTCCTGCCTGAGTCCTAATTAATCTAACAACCACCTCATTAACTTTAAGGAAAGCCTCACTCTAAGTTAAGGTTAATTATTCAGCACTTTTGGCGTCATTGCTACACAACCTACACATGTGCTTATTTTTCTCTATAAGATACATTTAGAAGTGAAAACTAATTAATAAGTAAGGAAAGTTTTTCAGACCAGAAGGTGATATTAAGTATTTAATTTCTCTTTTTATAACAAAATGAGAAAGAAGACACAAAGCTATGGCAAAGAGAGTTTATTTATCCCTATATATACAGCTCAACATAACTTTACCTAGTCCCCCCAGTATGCTTTCTCAGGCAAAGGACAGAACAGGCACTATTAAGGAGCAGTCATCTTCTTGTGCTCTCATCTGACAGATCAGATGAATTATACTTTCTCAGTGGCTTGTAAAATGACAGTTTGTAAAATCAGACCTAGATATCTACTGTATAGAGTATAAAGTTAGGTAAGATGAATCCCACCTAATTTGTGTTTATCCTTACCATTATAACATAACTGATATGTATGATCATACACACAACTATATTATGTTTGTTTAATATACTTAATTACATCTGGAGCTGGTCATGTATTATAGGAAATAATATTTTTTATCAGTAAATGTTACCACTTTAAACCAGACACTTTCTGTTTGATTGAGTAATTATACTGATAAATTTAGAATCCTTCCTTCCTTTCCTTCCTTCCTTCCTTCCTTCCTTCCTTCCTTCCTTCCTCCCTTCCTCCCCTCCCTTCCCTCCTCCTCCCCCCCCCTCTCTCCCCCTCCTGTCTCTTCACGCTCCC
>WUAM01000308.1:198506-232900 GCA_024336885.1 Actenoides hombroni
ATAAGAAACATTTAAAAAGTCAATATAAATAAAACATTAACAATAAATTATCTTTTTATATATATATTAAACTGCAGATTTTTGTTTGTTTGTTTTGCTCTGAGTTGTAAAAAGAATCTGGCTAATTTTTAGCTCATAAAAAGATCAGGGAAATAATATTTCCTAGATCTACTTTTTTTTTCTCTGTTATGTGGTCTGTTTTATGTCATTCACTTGCTTCATCTCAAACTTAAACTAGTTCTATATGGATACAGTGCTTATTTGTATATCAAATGCATTTCCAGTTTTAAAGCCTTGGTCTCTGAGTCATAATGATTCCTGTGCCCACTCAAAGTCTGATGAAATTTACAAAGCATGTCTTTTTATGGCTGTTTTAACAATACTGTCTTGCTCTTAAAAATTAATAAAATTATGCGGATGTTCAGTATATATATTGCAACTAAGTCAGCAAAAGAGGGACATGTTGTGTAGCTCTGCCTTTCCATCAAATCTCACCCATCTATCAAGTTGTCTGATGATTGATTTTCTCTAAAACATTCTGCATTGCAGTGCTGTGGCAGCACTCTGTTTTTACAGTGTCTTTTTTTTTCCCTGTGCCCCAGCTAGACTCACAGGGCAATTCAGCAGCTGGTGCAAATTGTTATTCCTCCCCCTGATGGACAGGATGGTGAGAAAAGACATTGAGGATTTGTCCTTCAAGCTTTGCCTCAGTATCTGAGACTCAAATCGGCCATTCTAAAATTCCAAAACCTGATAATCATTGTTCCCTCATTTCTCCACTCATTTATTGAAAACTGATTGAGGATACATAAGCACATAGTACATCTAAATCCTCTTTCCTCTGTTAAGTCTCAAGTTCCTATTAAAACAAAGTATTTCCAGTATGCATAAAGCTCACTGTAATGTTTTCTAATTGATTGGAGACTGTCACAGGACAACACCTATTTTGTTTCATACTGGATGAAACTGCTTTCATGTTACTTAAGCAAAAGATTTCTTGTTTTGTAGTTTTCTATATTAGTCATTACACAAATTCTATCAATACTGATACAAGATACACTGGATGGTGTTGTTATTATCACAAAGAAAGCCAAGTTTATATTCATAATTGGAGTACACCAAAGGCAAATTCCTTGATACATATGGTGGGGTTTGCTACAACTTACAATATATATAACTGCCTAATTTGCATATACAGTATTCCAATCTCTTATTTCTTTTGTGTTACAAGTAAGAAAATGCTTTAGAAATGAAAAAAAAAGTTCTTGAGAAGCAACCGTTGAACATAACCTACCTCCTGAATCATTTCAGGTGTCATTTCACCAAGTTTTGTATAAATACTGGGCTTTGGTAAAAAAAAATGTTAACAAGGCACAGTTTTCTAAAATCCTTATATAGTCAATGGAGGCGAGAACAACAAAATAAATGGAGCAGCTGAAATACCTATGTACTGATAACTACTGCTCCCTTATGTGCTGCAACATACTTGGGACATCTGCATGTGACTGGTAGACATGACCTCTGAAACACCAAGTCAGAGCTTGGGCAGAAATTTTTGGAAGCAAATCTAAACATCAACTAGTCATCTCTGTGAAGGTATAGGCACTCACCTGTAAGACTTCTGAACAGAGGATTTTCAGGCTACAGGGAGAGAAATGAATAAGTTTAAAATTGCTACTAGGATAGGCAGCCTTGTAATATTGCTATGTGGATTTTAAGTAGCTAAAATCCAGTATAGGTTATTTCTGTGGATTTAATCTTACCTGCAGTAATTGGATGTAATTTGGTTATTTAGGAAATCACAGTTCAGTCTGTTTGAGTGATATTTACAGTTTTCATCTTTACATTTATCATCTAACACATACAGGTCTGTACAAACCAGTATTTTTTTTCATTAAATAATTTGGTCAATACACACTATCTTACCTTGATTCAAACAATGTTTTTTGTACTTGGGAATATTTGTAAGGGAAAATCCTACTTCTGCTGAATTCAATATGATCTTGTTATTGACCTAAAGAAGATTGAGGGAATGACTTCACCTGTATACTCTTCCTGCCTTTATTTCATAGAAAGATACATGCCACACATTCTTACAGATAAGCACACAACAAAAAATACACTAAAGCATATTTTACATCTAGATGTACAGACACACAAACATTAAAGCTGTAATATATATGTTCCATAAGAAGGTAAGAATTCATATCCATAACTACCTTTAACCTCGTAATTTTCTTTGATTCTCCAGTTAGACTGTTTGTTGTCATTTTGTCAGCAGAAGCAACCATTTTCCGGTCTTCCATCCAACTTTCTCCCCTAACAATTTTATTTCCTCCTCTTCTAGATGTGGACAGGCTATCTATTTGATTGCTTATATCATTAACAGTTTGAATCAGGCTACAAATGTATATCACAAGAATTAATCAGGTGGCAGAAGCAAAAGGATCTAAGTTCTGCAATTGAAAGTGTAGGTTTTAACAAGGGCTTGAATGTTTTGACATTCTGTAAATATTTAATTTCTTACGTATTAGTGGCAACAAATTAAAATAAGAGCAGCACATAAATTATCTCCTACTAGTGTCCTGTGATTTATTTTTATATTAAACACAATTCTAAATTTTGTGGGTTATGCAAAGAGAATATCAAACATGTAACATCTAACGGTTTTCAGAGCCACAAGATTGGATAAAAATCAGTTTCTTCTATATGTTACTTGACACTGTTATCTAATATTTCCAGAATGCAAGCTACCAGTTAGAACAAAACCATGACATAATCATTGTAAGCTAATAGGAAAATTGAAAGGACTAGAGGTAAATATGAATCCAAAATCAATTAATACCTGAAGGACGTGAAATAATACAGGTAAAGACTTAAATTAATGTGTTATGTCCCAAAACTGACTTAAAAGCACAGGAGTGCCAGAGCCTGTGTCAGAAGTCTCCCTGCAGCACTGTGACCCCTGTCCATGTGGGACAGAGCATATCCCTGCCATGCTCTGTGACTCACCACACTCCAGTGGGTGGGGTGACACTGAAGGGTGCAGCATGAGGGTACCTACAACTCGGGGGAAAGCAGCCTTAGGGATGATTGCACAGCAGCATGTGCTTTGGTGGTTATTAGTCAATATGTTGTTGCTAATAAATCAGTAAATGACTTTGATCATTATTTGATTTAAACTGTAACAACCGAGCCGTTTTTCCCCTGGAACAGTGTCACCCTTTATCTCTGTGTAGTGATATATATAGGATTTGACATTGACACTAATTCTACATTACCGCTATGAAAAATGTCACATTCTGCAAATTGCCAAAAAACTCTCTTAAAATGATCAAATTACAAGATTTTCTAAAATTCAGTGAATGGATTTGCAACAGAAATCTATATAAGTTGGATGCTGAAACACACTGCATTTCAGCATTGCAAGCTCTCTGTCACAGGCCTGCAGCCTTGCACTTGCTGCTTGTAGGTGATGCCGCTGCTGAGAGTCCAGACAGAAAATCTGGGACCAAGGAGAACAGAGAGTGAAAAATATTGTATTGCTCTCCAGGCATATGAAAGACAGGAAGATAGTCAGGAGCAGTCATTGTATATTATCAAGGTGACCTCATGCCTGATTGCCTTTCACAATGAACTATCAGGCCATATGAATGATGGTAGGGCAGTGGATGTTATATACTATAACCTCAGCAATATTTTTACAATCTTAGTCACAGCATTGTCTATTGAAAACCTAGGACTTATGAGTTGGATCAATGTACGGTCAGACTGGGTAAAAATTGTTTGGACTGTCAGGCTCAAGAATTAACAATCAACATTTTAGGATTTTCCCTTGCAAATATTCCCAAGTACAAAAAACATTGTTTGGTGACCAGTAACAAGCAAAGTAGCCCAAAATCAAGGCCTGGTATAGTACTGTTCAATACCTTCATGAACAAGCCAGATGACAACATGCACAGCAAACCTATGAATGATACCAGATATGAATGATATCATGTTGAGGAAGAATATGCTGATCTGCAGCCCACCAGACTGCTTTGCTCATAAGATAAATATGATATTAAGTGTTGGATATCCTGAAACATATCAAGAAGGGCATGTGGGAGCTTTAAGAGTGCAAAACCAACTGTTTTGGGAAAACTCTGAATGATGGAAGAGAGTAGAGGGGCTCTCTTATTCCACCCTTTGAGAATGGTTACTGGAATGAAATTTCCACAGTTGTCATACAGGGCTTTTTGGGTTTTGTTAATAAACCAATACTTATTTGGAGTAGAAAGACAGTGGACCAAGACTGAAGAATTAATTAAGACACTAAATTTTAAGCAATAGTTTCATAATCTGTGTCTCAACTTCCTCTGTTTCTCCTGGAAGTGTAGAAGAATCAGTCCTTATTCAAACACAGAAAAGTAAAGTGCACAATCAGGGATGGCAGTGAAGGTAATTAACTGGAATAATGCTGGTACTCAAAGGCTTGGGTAAGGTCAAATTTCTTTATAATGAAAATTCCTAAGCATCCTACCGCAGTCATAGTGAAACACTTCAACACTGTAAACACTCTAAATTCCCTTCTCCCTCTTCTTAGCTTTCTCCAGCCTGTTATTCCGCAACCTAATTTATATAGCAACAGTGATACTAGGACGCTGCAGGACTCAAAATGTTCTCCTACTCCTTTTACAGATACAAAGAGGAAGGTTGCTCAGGATGAGCTCTGCTCCCACACAGCTCTTGCCATACCTTTGTAAAGGATACTGGGAATTCTCCTCCACCAAGAGCAAACTTAAAGTAACAGCATAATAGTTTATAGTTTCTGCATACAATGTAGAAAACTTGCTTATTTTGTGCCCTTTGTAGCAGCTTATTATAATATGCAAATATTATAACATGCAAATATAATAAGAAACACAGCCAAAGTAAAAAAAACCCAACCAGTTTAACCAACTGGCTCACTGAGTAGTGCAAAATTATTCTAATTCATTCTGTGAAGTTATTTTCCCTTAGGAGTAAGTACTCTTCAGGAGATACGCCATATTTTCTGACAGTGAATTCCAAAAACTCACTGCCAATTACTGCAAATACTTTTGTTGACATACTTGGCAAGCCACTGGAGATCAAATTACAATTGTAGCAAACCAGCCATAAGAAAAAAAAGTTTATTCTTCTCTTATCCTTCCTCTCAAGCTCCAATTCCTCTGCTAGCTAAACTGATGTTTACTTGGACTGCATTAGGTTTACCTGAAGCAAATCACTTTGTTCAACTGTTTGACAGTCCTCAATCATACTTGGCTGTTCTGTCTTCTGATCCTCCAAAATGACAAGCAACAAACACTTTGCAAGGACATCATTCTTCAGATCAAACTAAATCAAGGCACTCAGAAGTACTATAAAGCACCTTATAGTTGCACTTTGCTGTTCAGAAAAGATTTCGTTGTCATTTTAGCAATAGTGTTAAAGTGACAGGATGAAAAAAAATTCCTAAACTTTCAATTAATACAACAAAAATTAACTAATGATTCATCTGGGATAAAAATCATCTGGAAATATCTGTTTGCATAAGCATTACCTTTTGTATAAGCTTTTTATTTTCCTAGAGTTTGGGGTTTGTTTTGTTGAGTTTTGTTAGTTGGGTGTTTTGTGATTGGGTTTGTTTGTTTGTTTATTTGGGATTTTTTTTTGTGGAGTGTTACAGCTTTCAAACGTTCTTTTCTGGAAAACCTATCTGTAAAACTATGAAGTAATTTTTGAGAACATTTTTAACAGCCAACAGAAGTAACCATAATCTAACAAAATTTGCATAGAGAAAAAAACATTCCTGGCCCACATGCAACCCCCAAATCCTTTTTCATTTCATGTTTTGTATTTGGAAACTGTCTTCTTGTGAAAAACATGAAAGCCGGGAGTTGGGAGATGTGTATTTCAGTTCAAGGTCTGCTACAAATTTGAACCTAATTGCTTAGACGACAGGGATTTTTATTTTTTTTTTCAATTGATGGCTGACCCAGAATGAAGAAGGAAATAATAAACAAATAAATAAATAAATAAACTGGTAAAAGATGTAATATATACATGTGCTTGGAAGGCTTAAAGCAAATCAGAAAGTAAAAATAATGACTGCAACTGAAAACAAAAAAAGATATCCACTTCTAGTTTAATTACAACTATCAAAATAATTTGTATTAAAGTGCTGTTATTATTTCCATACTACAGTGAGAAATCGTACATTTGAAAGTTCAGGGCTAGAAATTCGTATCTGGTAAATATAATAGAAAATGGTGAAATTAAGTTAGAAGAAGGAAAGATCTATTATGACATTGCTGAGAAAAATTCTACAAGACAAATGCTTCAGTGCTAATATGTCTGGTTTGCTGTCTTCAAAGTAAGAGAATAAGGCATGGCAGATTTGAAAATCTGGAACAACTAAATCAGTGTAATCTGTAAAAAATTATACCAGAGTTGAATGTTTCTTAGTTTTTGTAGGATTCAGGTTTTCCTCATGTAATTTTCTGATTCTAAGATATAGGAACTAGGGTGTGGTTCTTAAGTTTAAACATATAAATAATCACATAAACATATAAATATATGTCTAATCTTAACTGGCCATTTGTTTTGCCTCAGACACCATCTCTATAAGGCAATTCATACCCTTCTAGGACATCCCACAACAAAGCCTAGGAACTTCAGTTAGACAGGAGTGATTTCATTGCCTAAGCCTAGGTCCTAAAACACCACTTCATGTCTGTGCTCAAAGGAGTAAAAAAAAAAATCTTCTCCCTTACTAAATGACATCTGAAGGCTTGTCAGAAATTCTGTAGTACTTAAAATGACTGTAAAGGCATAGGTCTAGTGAAATGAATCCTCTCTGATATGCAATGTGCCATAAAGCTGGATAGCTAAAAATTAATGCCTAATTATATGGAGTGTTTCTACAATAAGAAATGGGAACTCATTCTGTCCTAAGATGACTGGGCTTGTACACTCCAGAATTTTGTTATTGGATAAACCATTTTCTGAAAGTGCCTACAAGTGAAGGGACTCCTAGGACTAGCTTAAACTAAGGATGTCATTTTGGCTTATTTTGTAGGCTGCAGTACAAAACTACGACACAATTGCTTTCACTTTTGATAATGTGATACAAGTCTGTAATGTGTTGCAGGAGTCAAGATTGACTGTTACTCAAACTGAGTTTTATGTAATATTGATATGTGGTTTATTCTTGCAGTACTCTTACTGAATCACAGTTCAAGAGACCTATCCTCAGGAGAAAAGGAGATGGGGTAATTTTTGCTGTGATGTTAAAGGATGAACTGACACAAAAAATGCACTTTGTGTTTACATAAAAGATATGTAAGGTTTTTTTAAATATAAAAAAAACAGAAAAGGGATTGAGAGAGAACAGATACTGAGATTACTGGGATAGTAATCTGAGTTATAATGCTGATCTTGAAAGTGAAGAGAATTAGTATTCAAGATCTTTATTTCCCTCTTTTTTTTCCATAATTTTTTTTTTTTTTTTTCAGTGGGAATGGATGTTGAAGATCTTTATAGAAATGTATATAAACATGATTCAATAATTAAAAAATCAAATCTGTTTTATTGCATTCACTGTAAATAATTTGTGGAATACAAATGTACAAACATTGGCACTAAAGGCATTTACTTCTCTATTAATTGCAATCACAGCAATTTCAGAAATCACTTAGTATATGTGAAGTCAGTTTTCTTCATTTTGTAGCAAGAGAGAAACAAACATTAACTTCTCACTATCTAGAACTTATTTTAAAAGAAATAAATTACTAAAATGAACTAATTTCTGGCTTTCTATACTATTTCTAATTTAGCAGCATATAACATCAATTCCTGGTGTTAAAATTATAAAGCTATTTTTCTGATGGTGTGTCACTGTCAAAAGGAAAATCCTGTAGGCATCTGAGAGTTTTCTATTCAGATGGACAACACTTTCAAAGAGGAAGCTGTTGATTCGAGAAATGAGGTAAATATTTTTCTTGTCATAAAGAAAAGGTAAAATATTTATAAATATACTCATGATCAATTGCTCACTGGAGCCTTTGTACATGTAAAATATAACTTAGCAAAACAGATGCATATCTATTTTTGGGAGGATGTGGAAGAGGATTTTTCCTCTTCTACTTTACTTCCTTCCACCCTTGATAGATATTGAATCATAATGTACATCTTTTAGGAAAATAATCAGGGTTGAATTTGGGGTGCAATAAATGTTGTTTGAATACCTCAGTTACCTTGTGTGTCACCTTCTGCTGGTAGTGTTTCTACTGATTGTACAAGTGTTAGCTATTCTGAGGGGAGGACATATATATATAGGTTTGGATTTAAGTGTTTTACTACATTTTTCACTTCCTTTGCACACTTAAATCATTCATATTATGTATCAGTGAGTCCAGAATAGAGAAAAAAACAAACCAACCCTAAAACCTAATATGCTGACACTGTTGAAACACTTTGTCATCAAATGGAACAAAGTGGGAAAATTATGATATACTTACTGATAACTTAGGGAAGGTAAGATATCCTTGTTCCCAAGGGATACAAAGGTTTTCATACTCTGACATAATAAAGCAATGGAGTGGAAGTAATAAGATTCACACATGCTAGGTAGGTTTCAAATAGCCTGGAGGCCCCCTGAGGTTGAAGATTTGGAAACTTTGTCTGAATACTCCAGTGATTTGTAAAATGAGTTAACCAAGTTAATTCTTTCTGTTCAAACATCTGTTTATTAAAGCAAAACTTGATTACTGAAGGAAATAAGGTTAGTCTTCTTTTTTTTTTTTTCCCCACTCTAATTTTAATGATTTTATAGATATGGTATGGCAGAGGAGAGCCAGCTATTCCCCTTTTACCATCTATCACACTTTTCTTCCTGCTTCATATTGTCATTACTGCCAAATACTAGTAATATTAAGTTCATACATAATTATTATCTTGAACAATATTATCAAAATTCTAAAAAATAGATACAAAAAGAGGCACTGAATCTGTTGGAATAAACCCTTGATTATTAATTATACATTCAAATTCCTACAATTTCTAAGCACAGAAAATCTGATTAAAAAAAGAGACATAACCTAACTGGTTAAGTGTGTTTCTCTCTAAGTTGTGAAAGATGAGAGATGCATGAGAGTGAGAAAAAGGTTGACAGTTCTTCTATCAAGTATTGCATGTATATATTAAAAACTCTTAAACTGCTAAAATTTCATTTTAGCAAAACTGTAAAGCATGCTGCATATCTGAATCAATTGACTAACTGTAGTACATGTAATATTTCCAGTAATATTTTTCTTTAATCACCAAGGAAACTGAGGTTCTTTCCTCAGTGTCCTTCTCCAACACTAGAAAATCCAAAATAGGAGCCAAACCAGAAATTCTAATTTGCCAAGATAAATATAATGGCATTGCTTCAAATATTATCTTTATTCTGTAGATAGTATTTTGACTAAAAAAAATCATACAGAAATATATGTTTGGATTTTTGTTCTTAATTTTTATGTGTATTTAAAACCTTACTTGGGAGCTGAGTTGATACTACATTCTGAAAAATTCTGAAACATTTTATATAGTTACATGTAGTCTGTTGACTACAAAGATAAACTGTATGTCCTTGAATCTCCAGAATTTCTCTACAGAATATCATTGTTACATTGATGTCTTAACCACTGCTATCAAATATGTCTGGTAAGACAAGTTTTAAATATATTTTCCCTCGAAAAATTATTATTTCATTTGTTTCATCTTTCAGAGTGCTCTTTGTAGCAACCGGCATTGTAAAGAGAGAAAAAAAACCTTTTATGTGTTCTTTTTACAAAGGAAATCATGGCTAGTTTCTAAACTTTGAAGTAAATATTCTGATGTAATTTTCACACATAGATAATTAATAACCACAGATTAAATGTATTAGTAGGGAGTGAATGCAAAATTATAGCTGTGTAACATTTGGTATGCCAAATTCTGTAGGGACTACTTTTGAATATTACATAAATGGTTTAAAATCAGGCTCATCCAAATGATTCCAATTTATAATATTCTCTTAAACTTAACAGCTGCATCATTTTCTAAATGAGTCTCTCTAGGCTTATCAGTATGAATAAAGAATTCAGATGACCATTAATTTTCTTGAGTAGAAACCTAGAAGCTTCCTTTTTTACTGGACAAGTCAGACTGCAAGACAGAATTAATGACAAGCTACAAGACCCAAATAACGTATCATAACAAAGATATGCTTCTTCACTATCTATATTAGGTAAATCCTAAAGAGATTACTAGTGCTTGCGTTGATTCCATTTTTATATGCTCAATCTGGAAGACTTTGAAATGTTCCTCGATGATATCTGGAGAAGGTCTCTGGTTTTCTAATGGAGATGTACTTGAAACTTGCATTCAGCATCCAGAAGCACTGTGTTGTAGTCATTATGATGCTGAGAGGAACCTTCAGATCAGCCTCAGCATTTCCTGACTGCAAGCTTCTGAGAAGATAACTCAGAAGACCCAAAGTCTTATTTCAGTGTCATGATAATTTAGACAAAAAGAAGAACACTGTCTGTTATTTTCTCTGTTTTTCACCTGCAATTTTGTACCTGCATCCATGTACCATTCTTCAAGTGTATTTTGAGTTTGCTTAACACACCTGAATAGCATTTCAGTTCAACAAAATTCAAAAAAGCTATGCTTCTCCTTCCCACCATTAAGAAATATTTCAGTAGTGTTGCCACACTTCTAGTAGGTGATGTTCTAAAGGCTAAAGATTTGCTTTAAAAGCTACTAGACAAATATGGAAACTGTCCTTGATTTTTTAATGCTCAAGGGCACAAGTCCTTAACTGCTACTTCAACTTATACTGGTCTTCTTTTGTACATCACTCCCTTAAACCTCTGTTGCCTGATATACAAGTGCACATCTTCAAAAAAAGTTTCCAAGAAATGTACTGTTGAGATTCTAACAAGTTGAAAACTACTAAAAGCTACCACTGTTATACATGACTGTAGTCATCTATCTCCAACACAGAAATTTTATGGAGGAAAAAAATGCAAACCAAGGTGCACAAAAGGCAGTCAGTTTTTACCTGGTCTTGAGGATAGGGTCCTGGTCTGATTTAATTTGGTAGTATAAACAGAATAAATATGGTCATGCATGTGTGAATCAGAAATGACTGGTATTGAAGGTGATTTAAACTATATTTTTGCATTTAGGATGCCTAAATTACACCTAATTGCCATTTCAGATGACACTGTGGTAGCCTGAATCTCACCTCAAGTCAAAATAGAATTAATATCAAGCAGCTTTTGATCTTATGCCTTGTTTCATCTCAGTGAATGTTCGTTCCTGAGTTCAGTCTGAAGGATATCCTCCTTCTCTTGCTTTATAATGAGATAACAGCCTGTGTTCTCTGTATTTCCTGTGATTTTAGCATACAGTAAGTCAATTACTTAGAATCAACAACATTCATTAGTTTTCAAAAAGCAATTTTCTTTGAAATCACTTTCTCAGAATCACTAGCACACAGAATAAAATAGTTATGGAACAGTTGTATCTCATATTTAGCTATAATGCCTACTAAATATTATTCCTTCCATTAATATACAAAGGAAACCAAAGAAGAAAGAGGTTCAAGTCTTTCTTCTCAGAATAATCCACCACATTGAAGGGCTCAGGTTTTTGGTTTTTCTTCTCTCTCTCTTTTTTTGTTGTTTGTTTGTTTGGTTTGGTTTTGGTTTTGTTTTTTTGTGGCTTTGGTTTGTTTTTTTTGGTTTTTTTTTTGTTTTCCCTGAAATAGAAGTCTGTTTCTGGAAAAGACTGAAGTGGATCAGGGTTGTTTTAAAATCAGCAAGCCAAAAAATAAAGTGTTTATATTTGAATATATGTTAATCCAAAAAGATCCTCATAAAACACCGAAGAATATGTCTATTAGATTCATGATAAAATTGTTCTGATTTGAGCTAGAAAAGAACTAATTCTGTTCAGTGATTTTACTTTTCATCTCAGTCTCTTCTAACTAACTGCACTGTCTGAAGTTAACAGCATATTTTTGCAGAAAGCATCTGCTTCTAGCAGTGGTAACACTTGTTATTTGTAGTTACTACCAAGGACTGGTATGCAGAAACATTCTTGCTGATACTTGTTCCTGTGAAGACCAAAGTCACTGCTACATATTGTGTACCACATTGGGGGTGCAGAAAGTAAGAGTTTGCATTTGTGGGGAGGAAAGGACAGGACAGGTGACCCTAAACTGACCAACGAGGGATTCCATTCCATGGACGTCATATTGCACATAAAGCTTTACAATCTGGGAACTATAGTAGAAGCCACACACTCCATGATTTTACTACTATGAACGTTAGGTGGAGCGATCCCCCGTGTATCCAGCACTGCAATAAAGAAATGACTGCTTCTTAACACTATCTCAAGTTGATAATTAGTGTTAAGAGCTTTATTTCTGATTTCAGTAACAAGAGCAAGCCTACAGCTTGTGAAACTGCTTTTATAAAAGTGCTAGATTGTCTGGGAAATTTGAACTAGGATTCCACTCTCATGAAGACCTTTATAGATTTTGGATTCAATAGGCCACTCTTTTTTGGAAAGGTATATAGGAACAATTTTTGGTTATACATCCAGTGAAGACTTATACATGACAAAATAAATGTCTTTAACATGGATACTCTTGGCAATAAAAAAACCCACCATGATTGTGTTTGTTACAAGTTATACTCTACTAAGAAAAAAAAAAATAAAATGGAAACCTCACATAATTTTATACTAAGAAAATATTAAAAGCTGCAGTATACTGTTCATAGAGAACTATCTTTACCACCGGTGAGTTTAAAAGTACAAAATGTTCTTTCTTCTTTTTTGGCAGATGAAATAATTGCCAAAACACTGTAAAATGACATTAAATATCAAAGGTAGGTTGCTTGTTCATCTACATACAATCCTCTCTGCTTTTGTTATATTTTGGACATGATGCCACAACACACATCTTTGCTCTTATTCAACAACACACATCTTTCTTCTCATTCAGAATAGATTTTACTAAATACTGAACTTCTGCATTCATGGTTTATAACAGAATTCCCTGAACAGGAAAAAATGTGATAGTTTTTAGTTGATATGAGAGACAAGAACATGTCTGAAGAGAGTGTGTAATTTTAATTTCATTTTATACATTTAAGCTAACTGCATTAGTAGCACAGAAAAGTAGGCCTCTGCTTTTCAGAAGGTAGGTTTGTAAGTCAATTGATTCTTTTCACAGAATAGTACCCCAGGGATCCAGCTTTTAATATGAGTTTTCTGCTGTGGACCTTTTTGTCTTACTGAGGTTCTTGCTACTTTTAAACATTCTTAACACTCATGCATTTTTGTAGTATAACAGAAGCAATTATGTGGCTATGATTTCCGAAGAGGCCTGTATAAGGACTGTCTGTTGCATTCATATTTTACTCATAATTTTGCATAGGCAAGTAGAGATTTTTATTTTTTTAAAAAAATGTGTGACTTCTGCTGTGAAATGTCTTGTTTTCAGAACTTGTTCATGAAACAGTTGTCTCTCAGCCAATATATACATTTCATCAGCAAATTATCATCTTTGTGTGTGAATTCCCACATTTAAAAGAAATAAAAAAACAAAATTGAAAAGCTCTTTTATCTTCTTGGATGGCTTCAATTTGCAGCTACGTTAAAGTGTGAAATCCCAATGCAAGGCCCCAAAGGCTTTACAACAGTAATTGTAACATATAGCATCTAAAGGTCAGGCTATGTTTCACGGCAGTCCATTGATGACAGCAGTCATTACAACTTCACTACCAAGAAAACTACAGCTATGAAGGCACTCATGGGGAATATTAGGTATTTAATTACCAAGGGTTTACTGCTGATGCTATTTTTACACGTTAGTTCTGCTTACAAAAAGACCAGTAAGCAAGATAAATGATGAGAATGTCTGTAGTTGACTGACATCTCCTGCTTTTATTGCAGGTCATAATTAGCAAATTTAATTATTCAGCCACTAGAGGTCATTCATTACAATGCAGGCAATAATTGAAGTTATAAGATACACCTCTCTCAGAACACTGTAAGATGATCAATTACCTCAACAACTTCAAAAATATTGTCATATGTGAACACAGAGTTTGAAAGAAATATTTTTCAGGTTGATGACGCTCCTGTTGGTGTTTAAGCAATGTTATGCATGACTGGTGAGCTTAGTGCTTACAACATTTAATAAAAATTCATTCCTTCTTTGGTTATAAAACCACAACAACCTTATAATAATATTTAATAAAAATTCGTTCCTTCTTTGGTTATAAAACCACAACAACCTTCTTATAATAACTATTGCTAATAATCTTACATTTATTACATTTCCACCTTGATAGTGCTTATAAAAGGAGAAAGAGGGATAAGGGATGCAATGACCAATGCAAATCTAATTTAAAGTTTTGGCAATTCTAGATTTTTTCCATCTTGCCATTTTTAGGGTATTTACCAATGTTTCTTTCTACAGGTTCTATTGTCTCATTGCCTGAATCACATGGATTCTAGTATACATAATGGTCTTTTTTGTTATTCCACAATAAGATTCTTTCAACTGCAATAATCAGCTATTGTTGTTATTGTTATTATTATTATCATTTCATACTTTAGCATTTCTACAATTTTGCTAATACCTAAAGTATACTGAGTTTTATTTTACTTCAATTTTCATGAGCTCATAATCTCAGGAAGAGTTTGCAGTGAAGTACCTTTCTTCCCTTTCTCTTGAAGGTATCACACATAGTCTTCCTAGTTTATACTTGTAATGAAATAAAAAAATCCTGTAGTATGTTTTATTCTTATTTTCTCTAACTTTGCCTGTGATGGTGATGTTTTCCTCTGATAATTCTGCCAACTCTGACATGACACAATATATAGAGTAATGAGTGGAAACTTATCTTGGATCAGTTTGGTACATCCTTGTAACTAAAGTTCTCTTGGACCTGGATAGATATCCTTCATTTGAGTTTTATATCTTTTCTATCACTTACCTTTTCTTTAATGTGTCTAGTACAACATAGCTTTCACCAACAAAATGCTTAGCACCTTTTTCTTTTTTTTTTTTTCCCCACACTTTTGCAAGACATATATGATTTGTCACTTTTTAATATTTTTTTTTTCTGAAAAAGACCTACCCACATATGCCATTTAATCTTTAAATTCCTATATAAAACTTTGTTCTCTTTGTATGAAGGCTTACTTTCAATAATGTTGTATTTTTTCATTTAGCTTTGCTCCAGCATCTAATGAGTCTGGATAGGAGCTGCTCTGTTAAAGTTCAGAAATGTCTACAGATGAACTAGTCAACCTGGGGCCTTCCTAATAGTAAATGGGAAAATCTTTTTAGGACATGAATCAGAACACGTGTATTTCTTTAGAAATAAATGAACTGCTCCTTCCAAAATGCATAATTTTTTCTTTACTGACTAAAGGGGCACAGACTAACTAACATTGATTTACAAGTTAAATATATTTGTTCTGATTAATTGCACCCTTATTTTTCAAAGAGGTTGCTAATATTACAAGTCCTTGATGTATTTTTTTCATTTCTTTTAGTGTTTCTATATACAGCTTGTCTGGAAAGAAAATCTTGTCCATGACATTTCACTCTTTTATACAGAATTCAACTTTTGCCATTTTGCCTAATTGTCTAAGATAAGCTTTTCCAAGATATTAGGATAGTATAACATCATACAACTGTATTTGCAAATAACTATTTCATTTTTTTCTTATGGTCTTGTTTTTAGACTTTTCTTAATGTCTCAAAATTGTCTTTCATTACTATTGCCTTAATTTCTTCCTCCAACAAAATCCTACATAATTGTAAAATTTAAACTTACCTAATAATACCCCATTTTCCCCTTGACTTTTGATTCCTTAAAAAAAAAACCAAAATAAAACGCAAATCCAGAAAAAAACCCTGCACTATCTGAGCATTTATCTGAATGCCATTCTCATATTCTCTTTTGAAAATCTACACGTTTGGACAAAAACTAATTTCAGATCATGCATGTGAAAGAGATTTGCATAAAACAGTTAAATGACAATTACTGCAGGGTATATACCTTGAATAACAGCACTACAGACAATGATAAAACAAAGAAAGAGATGACATGGAATGTCATTAAAAAATCCCATCATGTCTGATATTTTTTTTCGTACAGTTTTAACCCTGTGGTTTAACTATAATGTGCACTTTCTTCTGCTACTCTGTAGAAATTCTACCAATAGTTGATGGTATCTTATCAATTCAAGTGCACTCATAATCCAGGAACATTACTTTTTTTGTTTGTTTGTTTTTGTTAACCTACTCAATTTATATGATGAAACTTTTAGTGCAGCTATCAGTCATCATATAGACCTTCTTCCAGCACTGTAAGATCCTTCCTTTGAATAAGCATGTAATTAGTCTCAATACATTCAATTGGCATAATGTCAAAGGATTTGTATTGGACTAAAGGCAGATCTACAGGTCTACATTTGGGAAGTCCCGCTTCCTTTTTCTGAAGAGGAATTACACAATCATTTAAATTGGAAAAGGCCTTTAAGATCATCGAGTCCAAACATTAACCTATATTTACCAAGTCCACTGCTAAGCCATGTCTCGCTAAGTACAGTATCTACACAACTTTTAAACACATCCAGGGATGGTGATTCAATCACTTCCCTGGGCAGCCTGTTCCAGTGCTTGACAATACTTCCAGTGAAAAGTTTCCTAATATCCAACCTAAATCTCCCTTGGCAGAATTTAAAGGTCATTTCCTCTTGTCCTATCACTTGTTACTTGTGAGAAGAGACCAAAAGATCTTCTTCTAATATTTCAATTTTTTTGTTGTTATTTTTTTTCACTTTTTTTGTGGTAAATATATTTCAAACTGAAAATATAAACGAGCCTCACGCTCCAACCTATAACTATGGATGCTATTCCTTTTTGGTGTTTACCAGTTAGCTAACTTTCAGAGTCTACTTTGTAAATTGCAATCACTTTCATTAATAACATCATTCCATTCACTAGTTTGTTTTCAGCTTGGGAAGAGATGCCTTCTTTTGCCATAGATCTTTGAAAAAAATAAATCACTGTTTGTTTATTTATCATTATATTATTTTTATCCCTGTGGTCGAACTGCCTGAAGAAATCTCTCTGATCATTTACAAACACGTTTTCATTGATACTAGTATTGTTTCTCTGTGCATGGCTCAAGTTCTCTAGACTGTATCAAAGTCTTCTGTTTCAACTTTTCATTAACATCTTTCTGTGATTCAGGGTTTTTTTTCTACAGCTCTATTTCTATTAACATACTTTTCAATTTCTCTTTATTAACTCATCCAGACAGTGTACCATTTGGTTAACTACTGGACCTCCAGGTTAAGGATGCTCTTCAATTCTTCCCTTATAGTACAGTTCATTTCCACACAGATCCCAGGTTTTTCAGAGCTTACAAATTAGACAATGATAAAGTTTCTGTAAAATTACTAGGTCCTTAATACTTATCTCTTCATAGAATTATAGAATACTTTCTGCTGGAAGAGACCTTCAAGATCATCAGGTCCAACCTTATTCCTAGCCCTATCCAAAAACACTAAACCATGTCCCTAAGGATACAACCTAACTGGCTTTTAAATTCTTTCAGGGACTGTGACTCCACCACCTCCCTGAACAGGCCATTCCAATGCCTGACGACTGTTTCCATGAAGAATGCTTCCTAATATCCAGACTGAACCTCCCCTGGTTCAACTTCAGGCCATTTCCTCTTGTTCTATTGCTTGTCACAAGGGAGAACAGACCATCTCCTGCCTCGATACAACTTCCCTCAGGTAGTTGTAGAGGGCAATAAGGTCTCCTCTCAGCATTCTTTTCTCAAGGATAAACAGCCCCACATCCCACAACCTTTCCTCATAAGAGACATGCTCCAAACCCTGTACTTGCTTTGTAGACTGCCTCTGTACCCTCTGCCACACCTCAACATCCTTCTTGTAGAGAGGGATCCAAAAGTGGACACAGTATTCGAGGTGCGGATACTTCAAGATACTTACAGATTTTTGGGGGATATTTATAAACATATTTTCTATTTATATTTCTAAGAGCACATATCACATTTTCTGTTACATGACCAGTTTGTAACATGATCAGTCTATACAAAGGGTTTTTTTCCCATGCAGTCCTCTGTTCTTGTTCTTTTCCTCTTGTTACTTACTTTCCTCTTGCCTTTATAATGATCAGAGAAAACAGTATTTTTAGGATAAAAATCCTACTATGATAGCCTGGTTTTCTATTTTATAGTATTTCTTCCTTTTTTTTCTTTTGGTTTGGTTTTGTTTTATTTTGTTGGGGTTTTGTGTGTGTGTGTGTGTTGTTAGATTTTTTTTGGGGTTGTTTGTTTGTTTGTTAATGTTATTTGACAGAAATGTCCTTCACTAGACAGAAACTAGAGACACAGTTATCAATTGCCATTTGGAAACTTTCTGAATTTACATTATTTAGTCATAACCAGTAATTCATTAATTAGATGTTACTATCACTGTAGAAATGGGGTTTTTTTTACTATTAAAAGAATCTAGCTTCCTCTCCATCTCTCTTTAACACTTACTGGCAATTAGATGATATTCACCCATGTGCTTTTTCAATTGAAAAGAATACAATTCTGAAAAACAAAGGACATTTTCAGAGGTCATGAAGTATGATTTTTTTTTTCCCCTTTTTGAGTCTTACCTGTATACATAATTACATATTAAATGAAAAGAAGTGTTCATCTTGGTTATATAAAATAATATTAAAAATGTATTATATATTGCATCTATGCAATCTATATAATCAAGTTATACATATTATACATATTGGTTATATATAATATATTGGTTACATTTTTTTAAATTAAAAAAACCCTGATTCTCAAGGTAGATGTAAGATGGCAGAAATGTTATCCAACATAACAGTAATGATTTACTCATATTGTTTAAAAGCACATTGGTAGATTATGTACATATTACATGCTTATCTTAATCTTTGACACCCAAAGTTGGTTTTAACTCAGTGTAATCTCCATCCATTAAAAACTCTAGTATCAAGAAAATTAGATACAGAAAACCTCACTTACTGTTGGGAAACTTCTCCAGGGAGCTAAACCGATTTAAACCATACAAGCTTTCTTTGCACCATTTTTAATATTTATTACAATATTAATATTGTATCTGAAGAGGTCTGGCTACCTTCCAGCAGTATGTTTCTAAAGAACAGCTGATCTAGAAAGTCTAAGAAGAGAATAAGTTGTGGCTTCATTGCGAGGGAATGTAATGCCTCTTCAGTATCTTTGTCAGTTTGGAGGATTGGGACATCCTTGTGATTGTTAAAGACAGTATCACATTCTGTGATTCTGTGACAATATGGGAGCTATGATCAGATTTTAATAAATTCCTAAACTAACTAGTTCTCTATATAGACAACTTAATCTTTTAAAGCATTTAGATTATGTGAGGAAAGTACATAAAAGGGAGACATCTGGGGGGAAAAAAATCCTTTACTTGAACTTTGAACGTTGAGAAATTGAAGTTTCATTACATGTCCAAACACTATGGTATTTTTTTTTTTTTTTCCATAGTAAGATAAAAGAAGTCTAGTTTTAATGTCCTTAATTTGGGGGAGGTCTAAACTCCTAACTTAATTTTGAAAAAAACTCATTGAGGTTTTAAACTAGATAGATTAAGATTCCAATGTACAAAACAATCTGTTCTCACCACATTTTTGTGAGGACAAGGACTAATTCCTATATGACCATTCTCAGCTGCTTCCATGATTTCTAACACATTGATGACTTTTGCATCTTTCCTGCTGCATGGATCTTTATTCCCTACCACTACTGAGATGACAGACCAAAGAACCTCATAGCACAACATCCTTCAAACATTTGCGTGCCACCTCCAGGCTTATCTCCAGTGAGCCTCGTTTTATCCCGGCTCCCCTTCAAATTTAGTTTAAAGATTTTTCTATGAGCCTTGCTAAATCCTCCACAAAGATCCTTTTCCACCTTTGAAACAGTTGTACCCCATCTTTCACTATCACACCTGGTATCATGTAGATCAATCAATGATCAAAAACCCCAAAATTCTTCTGGTGACGCTGGTCTTGGGGCCAAGTATTAATCTTCTGGCTCTTCCTGTTTCTTCTGTCATCATTGCTTGCAACTGGAAGGATAGAGAAGGATAAAGGATAGAGGACCATTTCCTATGCCATATATGGAGATTATCTTGACAATAGTGGTCATTAGCGATGAACTCTCAAATCCTTTTTTGTTGGTTTTCTCAGTTTAGCCACTCCTCCATCAAAAACTGCATATGTCTGTACAGGCATATGGATGCATGTTACAGAGGACACTGACCAATTAAGTGTGTATTAACCTTTCAAGGTTAGTTATGTTTTGTCTCTAGAACAATGGCCCTAATTTACTTCTTGGGGATGAAATAGATGTGATCGAGTAGGCTTGAATCAGTGTTGATTGGACCTTGGAGAATTTGCTTGGAAGATCTGCAGCACTGACCTCAAAAAATGTTTTCCCTCTTTTCCAAAGTCCCTTTACCTCAGTGGTATGGAATGGAAGTTATGAAATTCATACAAATATAAAAATCAAGAAAAAAAAAGTTTTCTAAAATGGAATCTTTCAACAAAATTATTGCAATGAACATCAAACATAATTATTTAATTGCAAGTGTTTATATATATAAGCAATATAGCTGATCATTTAATTGCTATGCTGACTTTTTTCCCTTTAGATATTTTATTCCTTTCTGCACATTTGATTACAAGCAGGTATTCCAAAGTGTGGAAAAGCAATTTTCATTAAAAATAAACTGTAAGTGCCATATTCCCAGATCTCATTTGTGCAGGATCAGTGGGCAAACAACACCTTGAATGTTTGTATTTGGATATCCTTCCTACAGTTAATGCTTACAGCAATATCTATACTCCTAAAATAAATAAAGCAGTCAAATGGCAAGATTAAACAGATCCACATAATCTTTGACCCTCACTCACATCTAAACTGCAGGTAAAGTCTCATATTTCTGTGTATATATTAGTAAATAGTATGGATGAGGAAGCCTTTTCTTTGGTCTTGAGGGAAAGTTTACAGAACAGCACATGTATATATAGTTTAACTATGCCCTTATTCTCCTAAAACAAAACAACACTAACCAAACAAAACCAAAGTGGCTCTTTCACCTCTCTGTTGAGAGTAGTCCAGCCTTGGTCACATACCATCACCATGGCTATATGTTAAGACAGCGTAGTCAATATCAGTCAAAACCATAATGGTCATCAAACAGATAAACAATATGAAAGACATGTCAATGCCTAAGTCAATGCACTGGCTTAGTATGGTTTACTACTTTAGACAATCTCTGTGGTGGTAAAGCAGCAATATAATTTTTGGCAATTTTTTTTTTTTCAGTTCAAACTAGTTAGCCTAACACAACAATAACAGTGGAGCTCCCCCGCAAAGTGGTTTCATAGTCTGAAATCAATGGTCTGGTTTATGCTAAATTGTATGGCATGAATGCATGAAGTGGTGTTTGAGGGCTCAGTCTTTCTGGGGTAGCATAAAAGAACCCAGGTCTGATAAAACCCATACTTGAGCAATTCAATCCACACTTTTGGACATATGCTTTGTTGTATGTTTTCTTTTGACCAGAGTACAGACATGTCTTAGAGAGTCTAAGCTGGGAGATCCCAAAACTTATGAAATTGTTACACTGCCAATAGATCAGCAGTGTGGATAGTCCTGGATCAATGTCCAAACTTGTCTCAAGGTTGAGTTTTACTTAGTAGTTATATTACTAAGTATATGACAAGCTGAAATCTGTCTTAAGCAAATTGAAATAACTTATCCTCTGAATGAGTAGTGACTTCTTTCTTATGTTAACACAAAGTTCGCTGAAAGTTTGGTGCATGCTGTTCATTTAATCGGGGATAATATACACTACTGATAAATGGACCAAAAGTGAATATTGTCAGTTATGTTTCATGAAGCCAAAGGGAATGGCATTTAAGTAAGCTACTTCTAAATCACTGAACTGAGAAAACAAATTAATATCAACAGGTTTGCACATCAGCTAGGTACCCTTTTCCTCTATCTATTTTTAAAAGATAAACTCATGGCTCTTTGAGGAAAAAAAAAATCTAAATGATTTGGAGTTTAACAGGAGAAAATGATGGTGATATCACTCAGATGGGATGTTCATGCCCTTTTGGTCCTGTTATGTAGGAAAAGATTAAATTTCTTAAACATACATATGTAGTTAGATATCTTTGAATAGATACCCTGGCCTCCAACTGTTGTTCTAAAAAGGTATTTTCCATATTCTTAAATCATATTATTCAGCCTTGTGAAAATATCTCAGAAAACTCACATAAAAAATGGTATTAGATACCAATGTCTAGGCAAGAAAATAATTTCTCCACTGATGCCTTTTCCTATATTGTAGTCTAACTGTGGACTTTTTGTAGAAATAAACAAAATAAACTTTGTGAGTATAGAAAAATTGAGGGCTGGAATACAGAAAAGGAGAATTGTCTGCTTAACTTGAACTTCATAAACTACTGTTTACATTATAGCTTTGAAGGAAGTATATTACTATCCTCCATCTTAATAGAGTTGAAAATAGCTTTCTCCATTATTTAATGGCTTAGTAGGTTGTAAGGTGATCTTAATAACATGTTTCCTTTCTAATCTATCATTCTATTCTATGTAGAGTTATTGAACATTTTTGTCTTTTACATCCTTTTTTCTTGCAGCAAATCTTAATGTCTTACAAATTTGAATATTATTTCTTGATTCCATTCCCTTTTCAGAAATATCTCATATAACTAGAAATCAATGACAAATTTTGTTTCAATATATGTAATCAGATTTCCTGTTTAGAAAATTCTTCCAACTTTCCAAATGATTATTTAATATAATGAATTGATAAACAGAATTGTTAAGCTTTAACAAAAAGAAAATATAGTCCTTTTACTGAAAATATTTTTCTTAGAATTCTTCTGAGTTTGACTGAAAAAGATTAAGAATTGCCAGATAAGAGATTTTGAGTCAATAACAACAGTTTTCTTTTACATCTCAAAAAGTGCATACCAAATATGTATTTCAGGGTCATAGTGTGCATAAACCTTTTAATTAATCACATAAGAGCGTGGCGTAAGGACACAATCTCTTCAACTTCAAAGAGCTACACAAGCATTTAATACACAACCATATTCTACCTTCCTTCGGGGGAAAAAAAAAAGTCATTTAACAATGAAAATGTCACTTCTTTGGCTGAACGGTCCCTCATCATTGGTATTTTTGTCTAAAAGTACTTTTATAAGAAAATCTTTTCAATGAAAAAATCTTTTGAATAAGATCAAACAGATACTTGCACTGTGACATAGTTTATGGGTCTGACAGTTCATTCCAACATTCTTCATTTTTTCTAGACAGGACGGCTTTATATCCATTTAAAGTCACGACTCTTTCCAGATCTTCACATCTGAAAGAGATTTGTTGAAAAAAGGATTCTGAGTTATAGATTATGTCTATATCATAATAGTATATTATTTAAAAGGTCTTGCCCTTTGAGGAGATAGATTCAGTGATTGTTTGATCATGACTAAGTTCTTCCTTTCATTACGACCTCTCATTTTTAGCAAGTCACAACTTGTAATTTCAAACACCTATTAAATATTTCACACAAGGCACAACTTCATTAAAAATTAAGGTCGACTTAAAAATATTTAAAGTGTATTAAAGATGTGTAACTGAGTCTTTATGAATAGAAGTGCTTACTTATCATCAGGTTTCTTATTTCCATTATACCATTAGCAACTACCCATCATAATGGAAACCTTGTGGCAGAATGGTTAAGTTCCCAGTCTCACCTTTGTACCTGTTAGGATCATGGATCAAATCCTCCTGGAAACTGTGCTAGTGCACATGGAAAATAAGGTGAATGGTGACAGCCAACATAGCTTCACTAAGGACAAATCATGTCTGACAAATCTGGTGGCCTTCTCTGATGAGGTTACAGCATCAGTGTATAAGGGAAGAGTGACCGATATCATCTACCTGGACTTGTGCAAAGCATTTGATACTGTTCTATACAACATCCTTGTGACTAACATGGAGAGACATAGATTTGATGGATGGACCACTTGGTGGATAAGGAATTGACTGAATGGCTGCATTCAAAGTGTTGCATTCAATGTCACCAGGGTGTGTTACTGGCATGTTACTGGGGTGTCACCAGAACATCACTAGGGGGTCATTGGGGAGTTATTGGGGCATCACCAGGGTGTTACTGGGGCATCTTCCCAGGGGTCACTGGGCTCTTACTGAGTGTCACTGGGCTGTGTTATTGAGGCCGCACTAGGTGACATCCCTGATGACACCATGACAGGGTGGAAACACCCCTCTGACCTACACCCCACATCCACCCCCTGCCCCACAACACCCCCTGATGACCCCACAACACGCCCAATGGCCCCACAACACCCCTTGATGACCTCAATGTCTGAGTGGACACCAATGATAAGTGGTGTCCCTCAGGAGTCTGTGTTGGGACCAGTATTTTTTAATATCTTTCTCAGGGGTGTGGACAGTGAGATTGAATGCACCCTCAGCAAGTCTGCAGATGAAACCAAAATGAATATTGATATTCTAGAGGGATGAGATGTCATCCAGAGGGACTTTGACAGGCTAGAGATGTGGGCCTGTGTGAACCTCAAGAAGCTCAACAAGGACTAGGCAATGAGTGGATTGAGAGCAGCCCTGAGGAGAAGGACGTAGGGGTGTTGATGGGTAAAAAACTGAATATGAGGTGGCAATGTGTGTTCACAGCCCAGAAAGCCAATCCTGGGGTCCTGGGCTGCATCAAGAGAAGCATGGTGAGCAAGTCAAGGCGAGTGATTCTCCCCCTCTACTCTGTTCTTATGAGAGCTGCTCAAGCAGGTCCAGAGAAGGGTCAGAACACGATCAGAGGGCTGGAGTACCTCCCCTGTGAGCACAGGCTTAGAGTTGGGATTGTGTAGCCTAGGGAAAAGAAGTCTCCAGGGATACCTTTTAGTGGTCTTCCAGTACTTAAACTTCCTGTACTTAAAACTTTCAGTACTTACTTTTTATCATGGAGTATAATGACAGGACAAAAGGTATTGGTTTTAAAGTGAATGAGGATGGATTAGATCAGATATTAGGAAGAACTTCATTCATTCAAGGATGGTGAAACACTGGAATGGGTTGCCCAGAGAAGTTGTGGATGCCCCTTCCCTGGCAGTCTTCAAGGTCAGGTTGGATGGAGCTTTGAGCAACCTGGTGTAGTGACAGGTATTCTTCCCCCTGTCAGGGGGGGTTGGAACTAAATGATATTCAGGGTCCCTTCCATCCCAAACCATTCTATGATTCTATAGCAAAAATTTGTGTTAATATAAATCTATTCACATAATTCAAACTGATATGACTTTTTCAAGAACCATAGGTCAAACAAATAAATAAAATTTGGTAAGAATGTAGACATCTGTAGAAGCCTGGTCCAGTATGTTAAATACAGAAAAAAACCAAAAAGGCAAAACAAACAAACGAACAAAAAACCCAACACCATACCATACCAAACCAAACCCAACCAAAACCAAAGCCAAAGCCAAAGCCAAAACCCAAAACAAAGACAAAACAAACAAACACACAAAAATCCCCCCAAAATACACCATACAACCCACAACAACAAAATAAAAATTCCAACCTGGTACTGCCTGAGTGAAAGATTTTGAAAATTTGTGACATGTACAAAATTTTATGCCTAAACGACGGACTGAGCCAAGAATGGAAGTCAGTAGGTTCTTGTATACTTTGATTTTCTGGTTATTAGAAGACATTAGTTAAGTATGTCGTTTCTCCTGTATCAAAATAGTAGATGACTTCTTTCTCCTATATTACAACCTGTTAAGTATACTTCTCATTAACTGCTTATTATTGCTGTTGCGGGCATACCTCTACTGTTGCAATGTGTGGCCCGCACTACTTCAGTTACGATATGGTAATGGCAAAATCATGTAAGTTATTAAGTTATTAGGTGGACAATAATGAGGTACATTTAAGGCAACCGGTAAGCAACAGCAATGACTGGTCATGATCATTATTCATGTTTGAATAAATGATTAGTTAAAATACATTCAATAATAGCTGGAGTTTTTTACCTGAACTTTGAGAATTCTGTTGTTATTGATGTATCCTTAAAAGTATATGTAGAAAGATTACATTTTATATTGTACAAATATGTTTTACAATGTAAATCAGATATATACATGGATAAGATGCCTAATGAAAATTAGGCATTTTTATTTTAGTTTTGGCTGTGATGTAAATTTTACCTCTGAAAATCTCGAATAAGGACCAACTGGAAATCACAATTTCTATTTCACATAGAAAACCAGGCATATATGGAAATATGCACAGGCACAAACATACTTAGAAATTAGAGCCTTATAATGTTCTTTGAACTGAAATGAAAGCCAGACCATATAGCATAGCTTGGATGTCAGAATACTCATTGAAGATGTGAAAAAGCTAGTAGTTGGATTTGTGGTTAGTTTTATTTTTCTTTCAAAAACTCATAAACAATGCATTTCTTTCAAGATTTCATCCCAAAATATTTAATAATCTAAACTTTGAAATATTGTGAGTGATAAAATATTATCATATCTGCCTTCTTGTATATTATTATTTTTGCAAGTAAGTTGCTGCAGATGTGCCTTAATTGGATTTTATAGCACTTAACATGATGCTGTTCTGGGTAAAAGATACTGACTTTTTGAGTTGCCTAAAGAAATTTAAAACTATGATCTCACTTTTCCCCAAGGCATTTTAAGACTTTTTAATAAAAGCAGATTGCAGTATTTCATTTTGTTATTAAAGCAGCTGTAGATGAAACATCTAACTTTCTAGTGTTGCCTTTGGGAATTGTCAGTAACACACTTCCAAAAGTTGGGTTTAATGTATTGAACTATCTAAATTGTTTTGAAAATAGCACACCAGTTACTGTGTGACAAGGATACAGGAAAAAAATGCATATATACATATTTTTAATTTAAAAATAATTTAATGTCTTGACATTTATTTCTTCTATGAGAAAAATGCTGAACAAATCCTTAGTTGATTAGTTTGTGGGTCAATGACTAGATGTCAGCCAACTTACCTCTTCCACATCTTCACTGTGTTAAAAATTGACTGTTCCTTAAATGAAATTGATGAGGTAAACACATCATAATCTTTAAAATTAAAAGATAAAATATTAAGATTGAAACATCAAGGGCTACGTATTATGCATAAGTGTATAAAGATGTACAACATACTCTGACAATGTTTCCTTTACTGGTAGCAACAGACTTGATCGTTGTAGTAGTTATTTTAAATACTGGGAGACTGATCATCCTCATTTGGGAGATTCTAGGAGAGCTCTGGGAAGGCAGATTGCACCATACAGTAGCTTTTGATTTGATTCATTTTCATTTGTGTAGAAAGTTCCTTGAAGTGAAGTAACCATGTCAAAACCTTCTGAAAGGAGGGCACAACTCACCTTAACATAGGAAGCAACTGTAACTCTTCAAGGAGAAAAATTTTGAGAGACATAAGCAAAAGATGAGAAAAAGTGAGTCACAGTACTGTGCCTGGGAGCTTACTGGTTATGTAGAGGCAAAGCAAATAACAAGGAGCAGGAAGTTAAGTTTCAGAGATATAATAAACAGAAGCTTTCTAGGGAACAGGGATCTCTGTACAAAGCTTTTGACTACTCAGAAGTCCTCTGAGCTGTTTGTAATTCAGCCTGGAAAAGAGAAACCACATTACAAGGACATAGTGGGCATGGCTACAATTATATGAACTATTGTTTCTACCCAATCTTCAAGGGCAGAAACTCAAGTTTTCTTTATCTGAAAAGTTAAATATCCTAGTTTATATTCTAATAAAACTTGATTTCTTGACTTTTTGTTCACTTGATCTTCACTGAGGAAAATACTACAGGACAGAACCACTTCAAAGCTTTACCTGCTTGAGTTTCCTCCAATAGATCATTTTCCAATAGATCTGATGCCTCTGTCTGAGAAAAGAGCTTGTGATCGACCAAGATGTCCTCAGGGTCCAGTAGTAATTTTGTTCCAATTCTTCCATAATTTCTTCTGCAGAGCAGTTTATAGAACTGAAAGTTAAAAAAAAGTGCTGGTTTACATTTTAACTTTTCAGGAGGTATCGCCTATTAATGGTTGACAGCAGTTCTTGGTGTTCAACAATATGTGGACACCCAGTAAATCAAAACTTTTCAGCAGCTTTTCAGACCAGTAGACTTTAACTAATAAAATTTCTGTTCTGAAATAAGAAACCTATTGCAACAGTAAAGGTTGTCACAATATTTACATAAAGCACCCTATGATATGACTTTCACTGAGAGCTAAATCACAACAGAATGATTATACATTTATTTCTAGAGGATAATTTTTGTTAACTTAGCAAACCAGCAATACTATCAAAAATGTAAGTAAAATCAACTGCCTAATACTGATGTCTGGCCTAACTAACACAAGCTAATACAGAAAAACTAATTTTCAGGAGCAACTTATATGTAAACTATAAACATATGAGCAATTGATTTGATGATTTGTCCCTACTGAAATTCACTTTTTCTTGTTCATTTTGCATTGGGAGATCTTGAAATGTAAGTAGCCTCATTTTCTCAATATGTTGTAAACATTAATATCTCAGCACTTTAAATACATGAAAATTATGATTTTGTTAAACATGTACCATTTTTTAATGGTTGGGAGCTACATGATTAAGTTTCTAATTGTATAACCATCAACCTGTAAGATATTTTAATTAAAATATTTTGGAGTCAGTATGTTGCGGTTTCCATATCAAAACTTATACTCCACATGCAAATGCTGATGCACCGTGCTGTCCCACTACTAAAACCCCATCACAGGCCTGCTTAGTGTAATCTACACATATACTTTAGCATTTGCTGATATGTTCTTTCTTATAACTCATTCATTCACAGCGTAAACTCCTAAAATCTTGGAACTTTTTCTGCTGATATACAGGATTTTGAATTTAGTATTATTAGCTTATTGAAATGAAGCTGCTGTTGATGTGGAAAGTTTTGAAAGCTAAGAAATTGAGATGGTTTCATTGTCTTGCCAAATATACATATACACATATGAAGCACTTTGAATACCAAAATATATGGAGCAATACAGCAAGACTGGAGAAAATTATAATCTTACTATGCTTTATTTTGTCTCCTGGATGGCACTGTAACAAAAAAAAAAAAAGAGCCTTTTTCTTTTTGGTTATGCCACAGGTCTCCTAGACAACTTCGGTCACGTCAGTTTTCTTCTTTGGCTCCTCTTACCCCAGCCAAGGAAGATAATGATCCTGACCTCCTTTCTAAAATGCTTTGTGATCCTTGGGTGAAAAGTTCTTCCTAAAAGCTTAGTAGTTTTATTATTACATCCATTATATAGTTATGCTATTCAAGGTCAATAGACCTATATAGCTGAGAAAAAATGAGATCATATGACTATCAGTATTATGTGATAATTGCACTCAAAACCACCCAATTGAATGTTTAGTCCAAATGAATCCATATTTAGTATGGCTTCATATATTGTTGTTGAAAGTTTGATGCACTGAATCTTGAACTTCCTTTGATTATGATTCTGCAGTGAAACTTCCTCAAACTTTTTAATTCATTGGTTGCTGCCCCCAAGGGATTCATACGGATTGGATAAGAAAAGAATGACATCAACAGCGTATAATGAAATTCTATCCAGGATGTCCAATATTTTTATGCCTTCAACTCTGTTATTATGTTGGATCCTTTGACTGATTTGTTCCAGAGTTATGGTAAAAAGGGAGGGCAAAAAGGGGCACTATTGCCTTTTACTGCTAGACAAAGTAAAGACTTCTGAGTGATATCCATTATTCCTTACTGTAGGCTCCAATACAATGTCTTTATTTAAGAAAGTTTTAGACTATTATGTGAGACTCCCAAAACTTTCATCAAATAGCTTCCTTTCAGCCAATCAAATGGTCCTTCAGCATATAATGCTAATAAATAAATATCTTCTCTTACTATTTCTACTTCACAAAGGTCTCTATCCTGTAGTCTGTGCCATCAGCCAATATAATGACACTTTACTGTTACATCCTCATTGCACCTTCACTTTCCCAGATGTTGTCATTATTCTACTATTTGAAATACAGAACACCTTTTGTCTTACTTTAGAAAAATTACTTCTTTGGTATTGAAGAAAATCCAGGAAAGCTCTTAGGTAAAAACTTCAAGATAGGCTAGCATGTGGTTCAGTCAGGAAACTGTAGGAAAGAGGTAAGTTAACTGAACTAGTGTTCTTCTTCTAAGTTCTCAATGCATCTTCTTCATATCTTTGTCTATAGTTTTCCACCACTTAAGAAATATTTACCTTTAAGATACTTCCCTTACAAAAAACATTTTAAACAAAAGGTCTCTTTTTGAATCACAGATTTTTCTTTTTCTTTTTTTTTTTCCTTTTTTTAATTATTTTTTATTTGTTAGATACAGTTTCTATTATTTTACATTTCCATCTTCTAGACCATAAACATGAGATGAAAGTGAGAAGCTATTCAAACTGAAAACCAATTAGAAAGAATGGGAATAAATAATGAACACTAGTATTATATTTTACGAACTGTACAACAATTGCAAGGGTGTGTTGTGGTTCACTGCCTCAGTGCTAGGCTGTCTGAAAGTTGAAGATGGTTTACAGTGAATGTCTTACAATAGTTTTTGCATGCTTTATTGAAATGAAATAGAACATGCTTTTCAGTGACTTTGGTCATAATTGGTAAGTGGAAAAGTAAATGGTTATGTAATTGCTGCCCTTGCAAGTGAATCACGTTAACAGTCTGTAATTCTTTTTTTTTTTTTTTTTCCTCCTGTTGGGGATTAAAAGTGTATTTTAAATATAAGGTGTTTTTTGAGTAAAATAGACTTTGGTCATTTAATATACATAAAGTATGGTCGTTTCTGATAGATTAAAAGCCCAAATCATCATCTCTTACTCAGAAGAGCTTTACTGGCTGCTCTTTGGATTTGGATAAGCTACTTGCTTCAGCAGTCTGTACCAGAATTCAGGACTTGTAAAATACTAGGTGTAAACCCCCCCCAACCTTAATTCTATTTTAATGTCTTTTTGTATGTTTATTTAGTCCTCTTTTTCTCTTTCAGGTTTCCTTTCCAGGACACATTTCCATCAAGTGGTGGTGAAGAGTTTCGCATTACTGTGGAATACAGAGTTGGACTCTTGTGAACAGTGGAAAGAGACAAAAATGCTCAGGATAGCTATCCAGGTAATTGCACTAACTGCCAGCTGAGAATCCACCAGCTATTATATTGCATATATCTTTACTGCAACAGCAGACCATAAACAGTCTGATAAGAAATTGCAAAATGTATACTACTTGGAAAAAAAGATTAGAAATAAACAAACTCTAAATCTATGCTTCTCCAGTTCAAACAATACGAATTCATATTGCTAAGAAGGGGAGAATATGCCTTGTCCTTTCTGCCTTCCGGACTACACTGTTGTGTCATTAAGTGAATAATGAGACCTGTCATCTTTTACTATTCCTTAAGAGTATAATTTGTGATTTATCGAATTCTGTTGAATGGTGTGCCTTTCTGAAAGATTTCAGATGCTGGGTTAAACTGCTATATACTTTAATTATCAAAGATCATTCTTTAATTTTTCCTTCACTATTTTTAATTACAAGTCTTGTATTAGAATCATTCAATTTTCAAAGGCCTGGTCAAAGGTCTAATCACTTGATTTCAATCTACAATATTGCACAGGTACTGTGAATTAAGTGCAAGCAGAACTAACAGTGTTGATATCATAGTAGTTTGAGGAAAAGTATTACATTCACAAGATTTCCTACCAGTTTTAGCAATCTATCCATCTCTGTAACAGATAGTGATTTTTATTTGCATGTTGCTTTGAGAAATGAGAGAAATAAATTAAACATTTCTTACTCAGCTTTTACCAAAAACTGTCTGTATGTGAAGAATTGCCAAAGTCTTACTTATCAAGAAACTCACAAGCTGTTTCACTAGCTATCATGCCTGTGTTCAGTCATGTTAATAAGTTGGCACAGGTGTTGGAATACACACACACACACACACACACTAACACACAGAGAAATCAGTGCTGGAAGTTCTGCTTTGCAGATTCTCTTTAGGAAGGTCTAATTGTAGCCTCAAGAAATTGCCCAGCCTACTGAAAAGAATAACAATAGTACCAGTATGACTGGTGCAGTCACAGATCTTTTTCTGGCTCCTGGGAGAGCTCACACTGAAAAGACACTTTCACTGCTCTTTCAATAAACGTACTCTGTGATTCCTTCACCTTTGAATTTCAGAGATTCATTGACAGGGAAAGAAGTAGGGCAGTACCATTTTCTCAAAGGCAAATTCATTACCTAGATCTTTGTTGGCCCCAAACTAGAGAAGTGTTTCTGAACTTTGTTTGACTGGTATCAACAGCTTTCTATAAGTGATTCTACTCTCCTCATGCTACTTGCCCCCTTTTATTGGTAAATCATCCACATGAGTGCCTTCAGGGTGCCACATCAGGAAGAGAAATTAGGAGTTTCCCAAATGATAAGACGCCTCAGGTATCTTCAGATATCCAAGATGGGCACTTTGAAAGGGGCCTGATATTTTCAGAAGTTGAGATAATTCCCTTTGAAGACTTAGAGACTCTAAAACTTGTGGTTAAAAGTATAGATTCAGAAGCTACATTTCCTAGTAAATGGCATACAGCTGGTTTATTTCTCCTTAAACATTAGGGAAGACCATTGAAATGCATCAATCCTTCCCAGAAAGAAGACTGTATAAACTGTATGTAACAGAGGTATTTCTAATTGTGAGCAGAGCTTTTTTATTTTAATCATAAGCTCTCAAACTAAGTGGGAAGGGTATGAAAGTGAGGTAACGTTGAAAGAGAATCAAATTGCTGAGGAATTCTACTATAATCTCATGCACAATTTTTTTCAAAGCTTTTCTGTCTTATACCAGGTTCTTTGTCTCCTAGACAAAAAATATTTTCTTTAATTTAGTTGTTTAATTTGTACGTCTTTCACCCTTTTCATTTAATATGTCTTTTGAATATTCATTCTCTTATTCTACTTTAAAAAACAATGACCTCATGGAAAACTTTGGCCTAATAGTGGCTGAGCCTTATATTACTGTCTGATAATTAACAGATCTTCAGCAGAACTGTAGCTTCAGTTCTGTGAAATTGCACAGGTGGATAGTTGTTGTGAAAACTAATTTTTTATAATATTACAACACTTAGTTCTAATACAAATAAGAGGATACAAAATCTCCTTTAATTTCTTTTCCACACAGACACTTAGGATAATGCCTCTGAATGAAGCACCCATTAATTTCTGAGACTCAGATTCACTTCACCTGCATAATGACTGAAAATTGCAATGGCAGCCTCTCAAAAACCACTTAAAATGCTCTTAGGACTATTGTATTTGAGTGACTGTTGCTCTTCTCTTGACCTATCTTTCAAGCAAGTTAAATGCTGTGTGTCAAATCCAACTGTAGCATTGATTCTGTGTTAGCAGGCCCTTTTCTGTGATACTTAGAAGTGGTGAGGAGGTATATTTACATGAATACTTGTGGTGGGTTAACCTTGGCTGACTGTGAGGTGTCCACCAAATTGCTCTCTCACTGCTTCTTCTCATCAAGACAGGGGAAGAAAATTACAATGAAAAGTTTGTGGGTAGAGATAGGGAAAGTACTCACCAGCTACCATCACAGGAAAAACAAGCTTAACTCAGGGAAAATTAATTTAATTTATTGCCAATTAATCACAGGGTAGGATAGTGTGAAGTAAAGCCAAAACTAAAGACACCTTCTTTCTTCCCAGGCTGAAATTCACGCCTGATTCCTTTACCTCCTCCCTCTGAGTGGTGTAGGTGGATGATGTTAGAAATGCAAAGGTCCTAAGAAAGGACTCACAGCAGACAGACTAGTGAAGCAGTAATTTATTATACATTCTTGCAAGAGTGGGTGTCCTAACAAAGTAGGCACATCTCTGGTCAGAGTTTTCAGCATTTTATACCCTATTCCCATCCGCAGAAGTCTCTCCCTTGCTTCCCTATGAATTAGGTACTTCCAAGGTTTACAGACTTAACAGAGACGCCTTCTTCATAACAGTCCATAACAGTTTGTAATTGCATGTCTGACAGGTTCCTGCTTCCCCTTGGAGAAACTAATAT
>WUAM01000308.1:249507-277376 GCA_024336885.1 Actenoides hombroni
CCCTGGATGTGTTTAAACATTGCTTAGATGTGGTGTTGGGGGATATGGTCTAGGGGTGAACTTGTAGAGTAGGGCTAGTGGTTGGACGTGATGATCCTGAGGGTCTTTTCCAACCTGAGTGATTCTGTGATTCTGTGAGTAGTGGAAGACTACAACTACATTTTGCTCTGAGCTCTCCCTTCTCCAAGTTAAATGAACTTAATTCCTTCAGCCTTTCCTTGCATATCATTTGGTCTAGAGCCCTAATTGCTTTAATGGTTTTCTTTTGGGCTTTCTCAGGTTTGTCATTCTCTTCATTGCATGGGGAAGCTGAAGTCTGGAGGCAGCATTACAGAAGCAACCTCACCAGCGTCGAGTACATATGATTTCACAGCTCTCTTAACCTGTCTGCACTACTTGCTAATTTAGCCAGCACATAGTTAGCCTTTATTGCTGCAAAGCCATTCTCCTGACTAAATTTAAATTGTCATTCACCAGGATGCCAGGACTCTCAGTTCCTTTTCTGCAAACCTGTATGTTGTCAGTCTGTTACCAGCTTGCACTGATGCCAGGGGATGCTGTCTGAGGAACAAGGTTTGACATCTGTCTTTGCTGAAATTCATGAGGTTTCTGTTGAGCTATTCCTCCAGCTTTTTGAGATATCTCTGACTGGCAGTCCTGCTATCCAGCACACTAATCACTCCTCACAGTTTGACTTTATTCATAAATATAATGATAGTGCATTTTGTCCCATATTTCAAACTATTGATGAAGCCATTAAACAGTGTCAGTTCCAGTACTGATCCAAGCATGACACTTGTAGCTTAGTACCAGTTAGATGTCAAAGCCTTGATCTGCCATTTGAATTCAGTGGTCAAAGAGTAGTCCTGTGAGTTTTTAATCCACCTTGTAGTCCATCCATCCAATTCATATTTCTTCAATTTTGCTAGGTAATTGTGTGAAAAGCCTTTCTAAACTCAAAGTAAATCATATGCACTATTCCCTTTAGTCAGCCACTTTATCATGGAAAGAAATCAGGATTATCTAGAAGAATTTGTCATTGCTGGCAATTCCCCGTTACCTTGTCCTTCATGTCTTTCATAAGGACTTAACTCAATTTTCCCTATGACTGGGATAAAGCTGAATTGCCTGTTAGATCAGATGACTTACAATGTGAAAAGAAGTTTCCTCACAGATAAAATCACAGACTGTACTCCTGACATAGATAGAATTATCAGACTGTACAAAACAGTCATCACAGAAAAACATGCAATAATTTTAAACTGGTATAAATGGTGACACAATGTTAACAATCACACGACTTGAAATAAAATATCAGTTTCCATAACCAACTGCCTCAAGTATAACCTGAGGAATACCTTTGAAATTACAATTAGGATAATGAAGAATCAGTGATCAACAAGAAATAGGTAGCATTCCAGATGAAGAATAACAGACTGAATTTGACTTTTGCACAGGCCTTAATGTTGACCTTGAAGGGAACTCTGTTAGCATGTACTCAGTTCAGGTGTAGCACAGATACTGGTGCAATTTCATTTTCTCTTTATCCCTTTTTAGCATCTTGCTCCACTCTGCAGCATAGGAAGCTGACCTGTCCTTCCTAGGAGACAAGAACAATAACGATCAGTATGTAAAAGTATGCCTGAACAGCTGCAAAACAGGAAAGAACAAATTCCTTGCTTCTTTAACAGTGATCTCCCAAAAAGGCTGGAAACACAACTGGAAACCATGTTTCAGATAGCTTAATATCAATAAATGTGAGCTGGTATTATGTTTTTTTGTTAGAAACATGTATCTTCATGTTCTTATGAAGGTGTTGTAGGATTTTTACAGTAACAGCTTGCATAATGATTTTTTAAAGTCTATGGGTACAATAACAATGATACTCAATTTACCTGCATGCATCACAAAGCAAACAGCTGCAGAGCTTGATGTAGGTCATATCTCTTCAGGTCATCTGTTCTTTAAGAATTTCTCTCAACATGCAATGCATTTAAAGGTCCCTATTCATGCAGTACTTTTTATTTTGGTCAGTGATCTTTATGGTATATTGCAATATATCTCTAAAAGATGCAAAAATGCAACCTGCTTGTCAAATAGATAAAATGTAGGTCATGACATTTCTTAGAATTCAGCTTTTTTTGGTGCAATGATTAAACAACCTTAAAAATAGTTGTAACAAACAGATATGGCTCTGTCCCCTAGGCTGTTTCAATAGTATTTTTTTGACACATCTCATTTTCAAATACCAGTGACCCTTCTTCCATCATTAATAGTTTGGACTCCATACTCATAACATTTCATCTTAAGAAGAAGAGGTAAAGTTTTAATTCCAGCACAGTTGTCAGTTCCTTTTGGGTCCTTTCTTAAATTCTTCAGGTAGAAATCAATGACCTGAGTTTTAATGTCAAGTACTAACCAGTCACAGATATAGCACTCATACTTTCTTTTCATTAGTACTAGAATAGCCAAAAGGAAAAAACCTAAGCCTTTCATAGTTCACTTTTTTCTTTATTTATTTTTTATTCTATTTCTGGCAAAGGAAGGAGAATTTTATAAAAGGAGTAATACATTACTATTTAAAAGAAAAATGTAAAAATGTTTTGAACTAAAGCCACACTTAAGCCACCAAGAGAAGAATATCTAATCAAGGTCTTCCTTTGTACACCAAGTGGTATGGAAAGAGTAATATTTTGTAACATATGCTTAACACTGTTCTCTTCAAGGTGTTATTTGTCAGTTGCTTATGCTTTTGCTGAAGAATGGTTTTCACAACTTTTTCCCAGTAGTTGGACTGAGGTCAAAATAGTAAAACTTAAAAGTACCTAAGTGTTGTCACCAGGTAAGCCAAGTGCCTGTGTCTGATTAGAGGGTACAAAGGTGGAGCCAGAGTCCTTGGAGATACACCATGAAGGTAATGGGCATGAGCTGGAAAGTGGGAAACTGTGTCACTATAAGAAAACAAAGGAGGTCAAACACTGAAAAAGATTGCCCAAAGAAGTTATGGAGTATTCATTCTTGGAGACATTCAAGACTCGATTGAAAGAGTTCCTGAGCAACTTGATCTAATTAGACCTTAGACCTTCCTTTGAGAAGGAGGTCATACTAGGTGTTCTCTGGACATCCCTTTCAACATGTACTTTTCTGTGTTTCTATTGTTGGCTTGATGGTGGGGTATGACAGCCACTTTTCATAGAATCACAGAATGCTAGAAGAGCCCTGGTTGGAAGTGATGTAAAAAAAATCATCTGATTCTACCTTTCATGGGAAATGGGTGCTAGATGGGATTATCCAGGGTCACATCCAATAGCATGCTGAAACCCTCAGTGATGAGAAATCTGCCACGTCCTTGGGGAGGTTCTTCTAGTGACTGTTCTCATTGTAAAAAATTTCTTCTATCTGAAATAAACCTCTTACAATGCAACCTGTATCTGTTGTCACTTGTTTCCTCCACGTGGCTCCTTATGAAGAGAGAGCCTTCATCCTCTTTATAGCTACCACATAGGTACTGGAATATTGTGATGAGATTCCCCCCTCAGCCTCCTCTTCTTCAGGGAGAAGATACATAACTCCTCCAGCCCACTAGCCATCTTTGTGGTCCTCCTTGTTACATTGTAACAGTAATTGCACATTCCTGTCAACGATGACATGGTGTTTGGAATCACAAATGAACAAAAGGTTCAGCCTTGAGGAGGCCTGAAGTATACAGCGTTGTTTAGCTTCTAGTAGGTCCATATTTGACCCACTGAAGTACTCATCATCCTTAAAGAGTTGCCTATTCCGATATAATCAGAGAAAAGGTTATTTTATTTTGCTGGTTCTCTGTAAGCCAGAGTACATAGTATTTAATGAACTGAGCACTTGCTTTTCAGTCAGTGCAATATCTAAGTTACGTTAACAAAGGAAACACTCTAAATACACTTTGTTCCCTAAGTCTAAAGGAGTAAAGTATCATTTAGTACTTACAACTGACCTCTGATGACCACAGTTCATAGTATCCATATACTATACTATCCATATACTATCCATATCTATACAGCTCATCCTTGTTTTGTTGTGTATAAGATTTTAAATATGTCTTTTCCTGCACAATTTATGGCAGAGTATCCTGAATGTTTTCTCATTGTCTTTTCCAGTATACATTAAAATCAGTTTTAAACCTTCTGTTGTCTTTGGTAGGCCTTAGATAGGACCCTGGAAAACCATAATTAGAAAAATCACATCAACCCTTCAGCTACTATATGCAATTGGGTTTCTTTGTGTTACTGTGGCAATGAAGGAAATTAATTTTTCAAAGGCATTCGCACAATAACAATACATGCAATAGCAACAGAAGCATAAAATAGTATTGGGTCATTGTCAGTGACAGGGTCAAGACAGAAAGCTTCTGCATAGCAGTGAGTTTTAAAGAAAATTAGACCTCTAAAAGGGGAAAAGGAAAGAAAATAATGTTTCACACTGCCTGAAAGAATATTTCTAAATCCTGGCCCAACACTCAGAAGGAAGAGAAGTTAGCAATATTTAAACTATGTTTGTTACTGAACAAATAAGTGTGTTCTAATTTTGTGTCAGAAAAAAAAAACAAACCAAAAAAAAGCCCCAATAAAAAACTTACAAGAAAAGTAGGCCACATGAAATAAAATATTTACTTTGCTTTTTCACCAAATTGAGTGCAAATATACTGAATAGCCCATTTTGTTACAACATTCATGAAGCATGGAAGCTAGTGTTTTCCTCCATGTGCCTTTTTATTAGAACAAGATTTTCAAAAGTAATTTGTGGTTATGAACCTTTAAAATTAAACATCTCAAAAAAGCTCAATTCATTCTTGATAAGTGTCTGCACTGCACTTGCTAGTTTTTAAGTCATGTTAAAATATTGAAACCTGATTGCCAAATACTCACAAACTCAACTTCACTAGTAACTTCCAAGATTGTATTTCTCTCCGATGTGTGCAGAGTTCAAAATATTAATTCCCTGAATAGATTATTTTGCTATTTTAATTACACTTGCATAATGGAAAACACATTACTCCTTTGACTTGCTTCTGGTCTGAAATACAATCTTCTTCTACATCAGAAATTTGTGTGGTTTTGTTGTCTTTTATATGTGTTTGTTCGATCTTTGTATTTTTTTTTCCAGTGACTAAATAAATATCTTAATTCTTAAAAAATAAGGGCTTTATGTCTAACTTTATTTTAATTATGTTTATCTTCCAGAACCTGGATTCTATCAAACCTTCAGCTGTCAGAAAGATGAATCCACAGGCCATCTCTATTTCTCTTCCTAAGAGTGGTATAAAAATTGTAATCACCTTATTTGCAACTTCTTTCTGCAAACTTTTAGACCTCTTCTGATCCCTCATCTTGAATAGTGGACACCGACTCTGTTGTTCTAAGCTTAGTGTCTGAGAATATACTGTGCTATGTTCCTCTCCTGTTATGTCAGGGTTTGTGTTTGTTCATTTGGCTATTGGACCACACTGAAAGTTAATGTTTGAATGGTTATTGCTGTGATCAACCTGGTGTTCTCAGAATGTCTGATTCCACACAGAGATCTCATTCAGAAACTGTGGCTTAACTCTTTGTCATTTACATTTCATCACTGTAAAATATCTACTGTTGCTTCTTCCCAGTCTCCTATGCAATCCAGGTATTTCCCTACAAGTGGCTTTTCACTTACTCTCGATATTGTTATTGATGATCCCTTATTCTCTTCAAACAACTGATGACACAGACTAAGGCAAGAACTGATTATGTCATGACACCAGTGTATGTTTTAAATATTTTTTGTAATTATATCCTATTTGGAATGACCTTATGAAACTTGTCTTCCTGTTCTTTAATGTATTTAGTTTATATTATATGAAGTTATATCATTCAAATTTTTTTATTAAATTCTTTGTTATCAAGTTAAATGCCTTATATAAAAAAAAATGTAGGTGTACTACATGAATCATATTATCTATATTAACTCTAAACATCAAAGTAAACAAAAATATTTTCATGAACTCACATTGATTGTGAAACAATTTTTATTGGAAACAAAAAAAAAAATCAAATATATAAAGCATTTGTGTTTGCTTTTTTTTTTATCTTGACACATCAAGAAGAAAAAGGAATCTTAGAAAATCTTTGATAACCCCATGATTATTTCAAAGTAAATGTTCATAGTAAGGGTCTTCCATGTAGTAGAAATAAAGTAAACTCTACCCCAAATGGTGAGTTAAAGTAAAAATAATTTTTTAAAGAAGTACTGCACAATGTATGGAAAATACAGGACTAGTATTATCAAGACAGCTAGAAAAACAGACTGATGGAAAGAAATAAATCAAGGATATCATAAAGATTGCCTGAGACACAGGTAGAGAAAATCAAATCCAGATTCAATAGGTCGGGCTTTTTTGTTTTGTTTTTTTTTAAATATATACTTGTAACAATAGATTGAAACAGTGAAATAGTAATAGAATAAATAACTGAATTATCTTACAAAAAGCCTTGAGCTTTTCAAACAAAATTAGGGAAAAAGAAATAAATATGATTTCTTTTAAATAATAGCATTTGTCATGTTGATTCATATACACTAATACTGCTTAAAATTATTTAACTATAAATGATCAGGAATGCAAGTACTTGAAGTATTTTTAAATACTTTGTTTTAAATAATTTGTTTTAAAACAAACTCAACACAATAACTACAGAAATTGAATTTTATTTTCTACTTTACTCTTATACCCACAGCTATAAAATCATAAAGGTTTTGGTTGGTAGAGGTAGTACATACACCTTTCAATTTCTTTCCTAGGGATTTCATAAGTAGCATGTCTTAGGGAACTGAAGCCCAAAAAGTAACCTCAATCAAATGTTCAGTTTGAATGTCTTCTGAATGGTGGTACTATGAAATCACATAGACTTGATCAGTCTCCAGCTAAAATTTACTTAGATCCATTGAATACTGCTGAAAGGATTTCCTAAGTACAGTCAGTTTAAAATTAGTGATGCATTTAAACAAGTTACGGATGAACAATAGGTATTCAAAAATTTGGGTTTTTTTAGAATTGCAACAGGCCAAATGTTCTACCCTTCTACCTGCAGTAACTCTTCAGTCAGATGTTATCGTTTCCTTTTCTCCATGACATGCTCTTGGCTGAGTGGGAACCGTGAGTTCTTCCTGGCCACTTCCATAAAGAGTTTGTCATGATGTGTTAAACTCAGATTTTGCATACATGTCAAGTATGCCCACATTCCTTAAAGCCTGTATACTTACGTATTTGGTTCTGCTGTGAGGACTCTAGGTGAGGACTGAAAATGAGGACCTGGGTAAAGAAAAAGAAGAGTAACATCTTGAAATCCTTTTGCTACTATTGAATAGTAAGGTTTTTTTTCCTTATTTTATCCAAGAGATATTAATAGGATAAAAAAGAGTGCTAAAATATAAAGCCTTTTCCTTTTTCATTAGTCTCTGTTAAGTTTAAATCCAGGGTGTTGTTAGGGTTTGTTGTTTGTTTTTGGTTGGTTGGTTGGTTGGTTTAATTTTTGATTTTTGGTTTTGGTTGGTTGGTTGGGCTTTTTTAGTTGGTTGGTTTGGCTTGGTTTTTTTGTGGACTTTTTTCTTTTTTTTTTTTTTTTTCCTTTGTTGTAGGAGAACATTAGTACAAATTTGTCAAGAATGTATAAATCTTTGAATACACTTAATCTTTCTATAGAGAACCGTTTCCTCACCCTGAAAAAAACCCAAACAAACATACTATTTGTGAATACTTTCATCTTTCTCATGTACCCCTCTAACAAATGTTGCTGGGAAAATCTCTTCTATCACATAATACAAACTACTATAATAATTTCTATTGTAGTTCTAATACAGTCATGGATATATTCCTAACAAGTACTTTTGTACTGCAGCAAACACAGCAGTGTCAAATATCACAAGGATACAGACAAATTCTTCTGTTGTCAGTTAAGTCTTTATATTGAAACACTTCCTGCCTGTGATTTGCCTTTTTTTTTCTGAAAATAAGCTCTGAGATCAATCTGTCAGTGCTTGAATCTATCACAGTTTGATTGAGGTTTTTCTTTTGCTTTACTTGCTTTTTGCTGCTATGCCCAAACCACAAAAGTTTGGAACTTTCTTTGACCTGAATATAAATAACAAAGATCACTGACCTGCAGTCTTTTCTTCTCTCTTTATCAGCATTTAATGGAAAGGGGGGTGGGTGGAAGGGAAAATGCATGCTGTTAGCTATTTTCTTTACAAATGACTTGCTAGCCTTTTATTTGTCTTCTTATGCTTCAAACACTCAAAGGACATTTTCAGAATTTCACTAGATGAAGGTTCAATCTTGAGACGACTTGACAAGCTGTATCTTCCTTAAGAGATTTTGACACGATATTAAGCCATAGTTACAAGCCAATACTTGAATGTGGAGCCCTGGGGAAATCTTTCAAAAGTGGAACACAACATTTACAGCAGGAGGCAGGTGTCTGCACCACTGAAGCAAACAACAATATGATATATTTAGTATCAAAAATGGAAGCAAAACTACTGTCTCTTTACCACTGGGGACAATGGAAGAGGTTGAATGAGAAAAAAACCATCCTTTTCAGCCCTGGAGAATTTTAATTTACTGACAGAATGAAATATAGTCTCATCACGGCAGGTGCAGCAAGTGCCAGGTGCTGTTCACAATATTGTCTTTGAATTTATGTGTTTTTGAAACATTGAGAGGATGTGTAGCAGCTGCACTAGCCATGTGGAGAGAAAGCAAAGAGCTTTTAATTAGCAATAAGAAGGTTAATTTATTTTAGGAGCCGACTTTGCTTTGCACTCATATCAGAATCTCAGCAGGAGCTCTGTGCAGCCCTGAACATACAAAGAAGATCAAGTAACCCGTGTGTTACAACAGATTTAAAGCAGAAGTGAAATAAGGGTCTGGCTTTCAGCTCAAGAAACTATTGGCAATTTTGTTTCACAAATTGAGAAATGAGATTCACAGATAAGGGACTGCACAGAGATTTTAAAATCTGTGAAATGTCTAATCCAAGTGGTGAATTATATAAGACACAGTGATCACAGTACAAAGCATGCAACAGTCCTGCAATGGGATTCCTGATGAAACCTAACACAGTAGTTGTCTGGACTGAGGTACATGCTGGAGACCAAACACTGATGCAAATCAGAGTCTGAGAAATCTCATATGAGACTATGTCAGAGATACCAAACCACTGGTACAAATACCAACTTTGGCTTAGACAAATAACTTAATGTTTTTGAAGTCTGGCACCGAGTACAGTCAAGGTCCAGTCTCTCTGGATAGCATACAGATGACTTTCAATTAGAGAAAGCCAGAAGAAAGTGTAACTTGTGTTGGTTTTGATTCTGTCAACCTTAAAAAACCAAAAAGCATACTTTTTTCCAATGCATCATTTACATTTATGATAAGGACTTATAAAAGTTCTTCTCCACACTTAAGAGCCACAAGGGACCTTTTTGTCTTTAATTCAGGGACTTTCTCAACTGAGTTTGAAAGATTTGAAATGTGAAGAGATGTTTCTTCTTCTACCGAGAGAAATGTTAAAAGTCTTTGATATGTTACTGGACGACAGGGAAAACCATATATGAATATGCAAACAGTCTTATTTAATACTCATTGAATTTTGAGATATTTTAGTGAGTTTGCTATTTTGTAAAGCCATTATGCTCAACAGATTCTATCTGATCATCAGTGAAATACAGAATAGCACGTACTGTATATAGGAGGTTTCTGTTTACTACTGTCTCAGCATGTCATTCTTAAATGAGATTTATTTATATGTTTACCTTCATGTTGTATTAAAGATACTGTGGTGCAGAAAGTTAAACGTGTCTATGAGTCTTTACAGTGTAGGGAATTAAATATGAAATTAATGCAAACAAGAATGGTATATTAGGTCAGGGCTGCAGCTTTTGATTTAAAATTTCATTATACAGCATCAATTAGCATATTTAATTCATGGTGACACAAAAAATTAAATGGAGAATAAGTGATAATGTATCATATCCCCATGGATAGCCTTTTAAGATATGTCAGGAGTCTAATAAATTACTTTTTCAAGTCAAATGTCCAACTATCTTTTACATTTTTACCTAGTATATAGTAGTAATGTGCTATCTAGATTTAGTAAGTTTTTGAAATGTCATAAAATGTTAAGCAATTTCATGTATTGATTTTACAACTGTATCAAGGACATATGAGGATAACTTGATCAGTTAATTAGACTGCCTTCTGATACAATGTAAAAAATGTGGCATTTATCATTAGTGAAGTTAAACAGAGAGATACATTATCTACTAAGTGTTTTTGTATTGTCATGAGACAGTATACAAAATATTATATATTTACCAATAGAACAACTGAATTAGAGATAGATTTAACTATCCAATTTATTGGATTTCCTAAGTAGTATAGACATGTGGTTTACTGTCATCTACCATTACATATGTAATGGAATACCTATTTTTAGATATATTCTGAACAAGGATGTGACATGGCTTTGTTCTAAGATGATGATCTAAGATGTTCTAAGAAAGTTAATTGAAGATATTGCTATGTTCAGGATGTTGTTCTTTGTTGATGAGAAAAAAATTATATCACGTCTATTAGAAACCATAGAGAGGTTCAGGAAAGCCTATTTTTCTTCCACTACTCTGTAACTTGCCAGTAGCAAAGTAGTTGTATTCATTTGTTGCCAGATACTTTTACTTTGTGCATTTACTCCACAAATATAATGTCATATTCCCACTGAGGAGAGGATATCCTTCTGAAGTTGGAAAATAGAGAGAGGAATTGTGCATCTACTTACTGGGGATGAAGACTGTGAATTTAAGCACAGACAGGAACCACACAGCAAAGTCTGAATTAATGTGATTTTCTGTAACTTCATATGACAATGCTGACATAAACCAAGGAGTGGAACAAAGGTAGAACTACAGCATAGGTTCCTCATTCAGAAAAATATTCACATCACTATGAAGCAAGTAGAACAGGCAAAACCAGATGTTATTGTGAAACCAGTATCTTCATCATTGTATGGTTACTCATAACAACTACTTTGTTAAACAAGGCATAATTTGAAACCATGGTCCTGCTAAAGTAATATTTTTTCAACAGTGCTATTTATTGTTTAGATATTTCAATTTCACAGGTAAGGATGATAAACTGATGATGACATTGATACTTTATTGATGAGCTGTATCATTCAGCTTTGCAGTACCTGTAACATCCTGACAGACAAAATTACAAGACTGTTTCCTTTGGACTTCAAGAGAAAAAAACATTAAATTTTTGTTTTAGCTGCTGAATTAGTATAACTGTATACAATAGGAACTGTATTGTGGTAACCCATGTGAATTCTATGTCACATTTAGAACAATTATTACAGTTCATAAACTCACAGGAAAAATGGGAAATCACCCCATAAGAGTCATCAGCCAAGACAAGATACACAAATTAATGTTTAGGCTCTGAAAGATAGCATCAGTAGAATTTGTGAAAATTCAGAAGTTCTGAACAGTATTTTTGCAGTAGTCTGTTCTTTAAAAGCCAAAACTGTTAATAAAAAGCATAATTAAAAAATTCCTCAGAGTTTGCCACCATAAACATACTTTCCATAATTTCTTTCTGCCTCGTTCTCTCATTGTCAATCCATTAAGAAGTTTCCATGAATACTTAGTATTTAGTATTGGAAGTCTCAATGTCACTATCTGATACAGCTTTTCCTGAGGAAGTAGTTCCCTTTTATTATTATTTTTTTTTTTTTATGTTTTCCTACAAAATGCAAGAATCTCTGAGATAGAAAGAAGTATTCACACCATGAGGAATCACTAAAAAACAACTAAGAAAGATTGCTTATAAGTTCCTTGAACTGTCTTATGAAGAAGCGAAGACAGATAATAGGTTGCAGATGTCAATACAGATAGATCTGAGAGCTGTACATGTCCCTGTGAAAGCCTGGAACATATCTTCTGTTGTTGAATATTTTGTATCAGAAATAATGTGGAAAGCAGGACTAGGGAAGACATCATCCCCTTTTACACATCACTGCTGAGGCCACATCTTGAATACTGTGTTCAGTTTTGGGACTCTCATTACAAGAAAAAAAGGGAGGTGTTTGAGTGTGTCCAAAGAAGAGCAATCAAGTTAGTGAAGAGTCTGGAGCACAAGTCTTATGAAGAGTCACTGAAATAACTGGTGTTATTTAGCCTGGAGAAAAGGAGGCTGAGGAGATGCTTTCTTAGTCTCTAAAGGAGACTAACCTGAAAGGAGGTTGTAGCAAGGTGGGGGTTGGTGTTTTCTCCCAGGTAACAAGTGATAGGACAATACAAAATGGCTTCTTGTGGAAGTTTTTCCAGGGAAGGTTTGGGTAGGACATTATGAAGAATTTCTTCACTGAAAGGGTTATCAAGCATTGGAATAGGCTGCCCAGGAAAGTGGTGAAGTCACCAGCACTGGAGGTATTTAAAAGACCTGTAGGTGTGGTGCTTAGCAACATGCTCCAGTGGTGTATCTGACAGTGTTAGGTTGACAGTTGAACTCAGTGATCTTAAGGTCTTTTCCAACCTAAATGGCGCTATGATACTACAATTCTATCTCGTTGAAGAAGTGGTCTCAAGTAAGCCTCTTAAACAAAGTGGTGTAAAATATTTTTACTACTGAGAGCCTGCAAGTTGTGTGAATAGCAGTATGAGAATTTGTAGAGCTCAGAAGTGTATTATAGGCACTTAAGCAGCAGGATTATACAGTGTCTGAAATTAACTACTAGTTTCCCAATCTTGCTGGGGAAGAGACTTAGCAAAATTCAGTATCATTTATATGTGTTAGCAGTCACTTATTAAGGAGAATCTACAATTATGAAGGCCTCCATGTTCACAGAGGAAGAAATTGAGTGAGTGAAGTACCTCCAATTTCAATTTTCTGTTACAATTGGAATTATCCAATGCTTCAAGAATATTGCTTTCCCAATAGTCACAGAAATATCACGGTTGGAAAAGACCTCTAAGATCCCCATGTCCAACTGTCAACAAAAAAAACCCCAAACCAAACCAAATCAAACAAAAAAAACCCACAAAAACCTCACCAGTGACACCATCCCACTACAGCATGTCCTGAAGTGCCTCATCTACATGCTTTTTGGATACCTCCAGGGATGGTGACTCCACCACTTCCCTGGGCAGCCCATTCCAGTGCCTGACTACTCCTTCAGTAAAGAAATTTTTATATCTTGTCTAAACCTCCCCTGGTGCAATTTCAGGCCATTTCCTCTAGTCTTGTTTTTATTTACTTGAGAGAAGAGGCCATACCCATCTCACTACAATCACCTTTCAGGTAGTTATAGAGAGCGATAAGGTCTTCCCTCAGCCTCTTCTTCTCCAAACTAAACAATCCCAACTCCCTCATCCAAGCTATTGTACCATACTTTGATGACATCCTAGGTAGAATTTATTTTTATTTTTTTTTATTTTTTTTTCTAAGTAACTTTGAAGCAATTTTGAAAATTAGATATTACAGGAGATGAATTCCAGCTGTTGTATTGCACTTAGATATTATCCTGGTTATGAATGAACTTCTTTATTTTAAAATTTACTAATTTCCACTACAGCTTTCTGTCACTAAAAACTCTTTCTTCCTTTTGACAAGATCCACAGGAATGGACTTGTTAATATGTAGGGACCTTCAAGATTGTCAAAGTATTAGTGATGCAAGTTCCTATGATTATCTGTTATAATTTATGGAAGTCATTGCTGTTGACTGTGTTCTATTAATATAAACACTGATACCATTCTCACCCATTCATGGTAAGACTTAATATGAGAATGAATTATCTAGCATTTTGTAGTCTTAAATTTTAACAATGTTTGAATGAAGGTACGCATAAAATACCAGTGCTTTCTATTGTTACTGGAATCAGTGTCTCCTATATTTATGTTTTTATCTATTTTGGGGTTTTTTTTGAATGTCTGAAAATAATTAAATCATTTATTCATATCCTAATACATACAGATGTGGAATATTTTGCTAAGTGCTTATGATTATATACGTGTTTAGAAATCAGTGAAATGCATTCTCAGTGACAACACACTGATTCAAAACTGGTTTTCCATGCTACAGACCACTCAATACCACTACTGGCTGAATTCTTCATGTTAACATTCTTCTTTGGCTCACATCTTCAGGCTGATCTTACTAAATGAATTAATCCCAGAGTTTAACATCTACATATATTTTCAACTTGTGGTCATGTGATCATAATTCATCTTCCTATAATTGGTGTCTGTTATGAGGAAATCACACTGTGACTACTGAAGGAAGCCACATCTTTACTTCACTAGTGAAGCACATCCAGCATGGAAGTATAGGTCAATAGCTTTGTTAGGAATGGTGACTAATATTTTCATGTTCCTCATCTGTTAGCATGTCACTCCTTGTCTAATTACTGCACTTATATTCAAGAAACTGCTTATGACATAACATCTCAGAACATAACTTGATCACCTGTATTCTAATATGCTGCAATATAAAGAAAAGTCTTTACAATTTACTTTTTATCATCTTTCTTGTGCTCCTTTGTATCAGAAGAACTTGCATTTGCCAGGAGCTGTGAATCATAGAATCATAGAATGGTTTGTGTTGGAAGGGACCTTAAAGAGCATCTTGTTTCAACATCCCTGCCATGAGCAGGGACACCTTCCTCTAACCAGGCTGCTCGAAGCCCCATCCAACCTAGCCTTGAATGTTTCCAAGGAGGCGACATCTGCAAGTTTTCTGTACAACCTGTTCCAGTGCCTCATCACCCTATATCTAATCTAAATCCACTCTCTATCAGTTTAAAACCATTACCCTTTGTCCTACCACTACACTCTTTGATAAAGAGTCCTTCCCCACCTTTCCTGTAAGGCCCCCTTTAGGTACTGGGAGGCTGGTTAACACCACCCTGAAGCCTTCTTGTCTCTACGCTGAACAATCACATCATACACCAGGCTGAACAACCAACCCATCATTAACTTATGATTTTGTATTTTCTTTGTGTATTGTTTATTTCTAGTCCAGAAATAATTTATACCATGCGGAGTTCCTCTAACCATTCATACACTGACAGTCAAGTAAATGCAGACCCAGGTTTGCATGTTTTGTTATTCATGCTGCCTACCAAAAGGATGTTGTATTTATCTACAGACTGCTACAGTTCTGTGTATTCTACTTCAGATATTCAAAATGAATGTAGTCACCCTGGGCTCCATTTAGTCAATGAAAGGATGGGCAAGGGAGATGATACAATTGTGTGGCAATTACTGCTTCTATGTCACAGCTATGTTGTCACATAGTGATTTAGTGGCAGTTTTATGTAACCTTAATGCCACAGCATTCCTAGTGAAGAGGTTGTATAAATATTGATGTGATTTCTAAGCTGTAATTTGTACATGTTTTTAAAACATATGTATATACTATGTGTGTGCTGATACTGAAATACATTTATTATAAGGTTATCTGCTAAAAGTCTGTTATTATATTTCTCTGTGGCTCAGTTAATTTCAGACATTTTATCTTAAGCTTCAGTAATCTAAGACAGAGGTAAAAATTAAGTCAGAGATTTTTGAGTGAATGGTAAAACATCATGTACTATTCACTATACAATTAACGTATCTTCCTTTGAGCTGGAAGAGATAATTCAGCTGTGACTGTTTGGACAGAAATCACTCATCTATTTAATAGTATAAGATGAACTGGAACCACATGTGGTTCTTGGTTTGCTTTTTAGCCTTGTTCTATTGGATTTATGCCCATAGAACCATGCACTTTAACTCAGTGTTCCAGTAGTTTCATGTACTGATTTTTGTTTTTAAGCTCCATCTTGAAAGAATTAGTGTTAAAAATTTCCTTGGGGGTGGCAGCAGAAAATAAGAGTTTCATTTCTTCAGGCTATGTAGGAACTGTGCTGTTCTTTTTCCATCTTTCTTTGCTTGACATATCCTTTATATGCCTTTGAGTGTGAGCTTACAGACATTTTTTTAACTTGGAACTTAATGTGAGATATAAATTATTTAGAAGTAAATACTTCTATTGTGAAGAAAAGTAAAGATATTCTGTGACCTATGCTGGTAAGAATGGTGGTTTATGCTTTTGGGAATAATACTTTAAATCATTTGTGCTGAAGCATGTGAAAATTAAATCAAATGTTAGATTCATGTGAGAATGACTAAAGGACAGAAGAACTTGGATCAAAAGTGATTTGTAATAGTTTAGTCATTTAAGTTATCTACTATATACCATTTCCTTTTCATTACTCACTCACAAGGGCTGTTTTATTAACTTATATTTGTTTTACAGCTCTTTCTGGAGTTTTCACCAAAATACCCTTGATCACCCACTATACTACCATAAAGGTAAATATAGCTTAAGTCCCAGTAATTTAAATACACTGGACAGACAGAGTAAATGGTGTAGCAGCAAGAAGCAATAAGAAGATGGTCTACAAAGACTCCATAATCATGTCACAATCTACATCATCTAATACACAGAAAGATTAGCTATCTTTAGTCACCCAGAAAGAGCTGAAAGTGAAAGTTAATAGACAAAATTTAAATTTAAATTTTCATACTAGATCCATGATACTTCGTCCATGGGTTCTGTGCTGCACATGGCTTGTGACCAAGTGCTCCTTCCATCTTCTATTGCTTTTATAGCCAGCAATGAGAGGAGTTTTCTCTCACAGGCAGTGCTATGTAAACCAAGTTTCCAGATTAGGAAGGCAGTGAACTATCATGTACTACAAGAGCTATCAGGAGGTGACACTGAATACAGAAGTATTCACTTCTTTCCCATGTACTAGATAGTTTCATTTTTTAATTATTGTCTCTTTCCACTTGAGTTTTAGACAATGACACCATCTAATTTATTTCAGATTTCATACAGTGAACATGACATAGTCCTCTATTCATCTCTTATAGATATTCAAGCTTTAAAGTGAACAGCAAATACAAACTAATTTGGATGAATGAACAAAGGCCATGAACCTTTCACTTCTAAATTGGTGATCTGACATCAAATCAACCCAATAGAAAGAGACAGTATTTTCTGACAGAGACAACTAATGTGGTAACTCAGTCCCAGAAATGGCTCATCTTCATTCCTTTGACATTAACTGACACTGCTGAGGTGGAAAAGAAAAAAGTCTAAAATTACTGAAATATGGACAACTGGCCAATAAGCAACTAGTTTCAATATTTAATGCTGGAAATAGGAAAACATAACTCACCAATATTGGTACAACAGAAACTTTCAGTTTACTTAATATTTTTAATGGATGCAAAAATTTGGGAAGTACAAGAAAGTAATTGAAAACATTTTCAATTCATAAAATTTGCTAATGCAACATAAAGCCCTGTAGTTTTAAAAAGGTACAATTTAAACTGTCCTTAGTAGGATTGCATTTTTCCCTTTCAAGAATAGTCTGATTCATTATATAATTTGGTATTTGCATACCCATGCTATGGTTCAGAATAAAAGATATTTTGAGGCTTAAGGAGACAGAGGAGGAAACCATTCAGACACAGGAGGAAACCTTTGTCTTTTTTTTTTTTTTTTAATTTTTACATGGCTTCCTTGAGTTTTTGTGTATCCCCAAAGACAAGTCTCTAGTCTGAGAAATGTAAGAGTAGAACTATCATAAAGGGATGTCTGTGCAACATTTCTGAGTAACACAACAATATCTCAGATGACAAAACCCCCAAACTAAACAATTTTATATTCTTTCCTCAAAACACAATCCATACAACAGAACAGCCCTTTCATGCCCTTGCCTTAATCCTGGTCTTTTCTTAATTAATTTTTAATTTTATTTTTTTTTAAATTGTCCTAAATAAAAAATTTCTTAAAATTAGGTACTAATCCTCTGACTTTCCAAAAAGAAAACTTTCGCAAAATCAGAGTGGTCCACTGAGATCATTTGGTATTTCCTCAGTATGTAGCCAAGAAGAGCTTAGATGGTTTAGACATGACTTTTGTAGCAGCATCCTCTGTTTTTAAAAATTTTCTAGATACTAAATAATGCTTTCTAAATTAAATAATCTGTTCAAATATTATTTTGGTTTCAAAGGTTCTTTTATGAACTTTAAATTGCTTATATAGAGTCTTCCTTCATGTGCAAACTAATACTCAGAGCTGTATAAGAAGGATGAGTCTCAGTGTCATCGTATGCAATGCTGACCTGTAAGTATGTGAAGGAGCAAGTTGAATGTGGTAAATAATGCTTATTAACATGCAAGGCCTATTGACCATTTAAGGATTCAGAACAATTAATTCAAAAACTTTCATAAATTACTAGTTCAACCAGTTACGGTACATAAGCTACAGAAACTGGTTACGTAACAGATCTTAGTCTCTAGAGAGAATGAAAGAATGAATTTATATAACTGATACTTCTTTTAAAAATGATGACAGAACCATAAAAAAACAAAATAAACCAATTGTTCCCTAAATTTAATATCACTTTTTTGCTAGCTATTCATATACATGCCTGAAGCTATGAATTAGATTGAACAGTCCCACATGCACAGTGATTCCACTCACACAGCACTAATATCCCTTTATTTACAAGACATATAAAGTATTTTTAGAGAAATGTTTCCATATGTGCATTTTCCTATTACATAAGTATGTATCTATGTATGCACACATATGCATATACATTTTTATATGCATATATCAATACACAAATATGCATAACAATATATTTATATATATAAAAAATTATTTCTGTTTGGAAACTAAACATTTCTTTTAATTGTTACTGCAACACAAACAAATTAACACGTTATAAAATAAGACATATCTGCTAAATAGTGTAGTGTAGTATACTGATAAGTCAGACTTACCATGTGATCTTTAAGAGATTCAACGATGAGTAAACAAGTTTGGGAATAGGTCTACAATAAAGAATAAGATGTGAAGTAGAAATCCAAAAGTCATATGAGCTAAATTTTAACAGATCTCCTTAGACTACACTTACAACTAGTGCAAAGAAATAAGATGATTCTTGGCACTACGTGATTCTTCTTTATTTAGATCTGCTGCCAGTAGTGCTTGCTCTGCCCACACCACCTCAGCAGCCCACCCACAAGCTGCTGACCTCCCAGCACAGGCAAGCTGCTTTCCTGGCTTTTCCTGGCTTCAAAAAGTCTCCAAAATAGCTCCTTGCCAGCCCTTGTTGCCACATTTCCCTTCCCCATTGTGGACTTGCCTGCACTGGAGCTGGTGTACTCAGCAAGGGAACTGCTGGAGACAGTACATCAAAAGGCTATGAAGATGACTAGAGGACTCGAAGATCTCTCTTATGAGGAAAGGCTGAGGGAGTTGGGTCTTTTTAGTCTGGAGAATTCTAAGAGAGTATCTTATCAATGCTTATAAATACGTAAAAGGTGGGTGTCAGGAGGATGGGACCAGTCATTTTTCTGTAGTGCCCAGTGACAGGACAAGAGGTAATGGACATGAATGTGAACATAGGAAGTTCCATCTAAACATAAGGAGGAACTTCTTTACTTTAAGTGTGACAGCACTGGAATAGGCTGCCTAGAGAGGTGGTGGAGATTCCATCTTTGGAGACATTCATAACCCAGCTGGACATGTTCCTGTGCGACCTTCTCTAGATAAACCTGCCTTGGCAGGGGGGTTGGACTAGATGATCTCCAGATGTCTCTTCCACCTCCTATCATTCTCTGATTCTGTGATGCTGTGACTTTAGATTACTATCTTAGAATAACATGAATCGCGCTTTTGAAGTGACTATTTTTCTAGAATTCTCAGTTGACTAGCGCAGTAGTAGATGTCTACCTAGAAACTGGTACATGCATGTATTGATTTATATTACGTTGCAACATCACTAAGTGTTTTTCTTTTTGGAAAAGTTTATGGTGGGATCCAGCTACAGATTAGCTCACCTGGCCATCTACATATGTAAAGTCAGGTCAACACAGTCAAGGGAAAACTCAGTTTACCATGAAGGATCAGTTCAGGTCAGGCAATGTTATAGCACCATTCAGCTTCTTGAACAGCTGTTTTTACCTTTTGAGTTGACCAATGACACTCCTTTCAGCCAAATCAAAAGGGCACGTCTCCTGCTCAACTTGTATCATATATGCTAGTCTCACTCAGGAATTTAGGACACTATAAGGCATCTTAAATGATTCTAGAAACCTACTTTTAAGCAAATTAGTTGAAATCCTTTGTGGTTTGTCAACTGAATCACAGCCCATGCTTCACTGACTGCATTGTTTAGAGATGATCTCTGATTGTAAGTAAGACTTAAATATGGATAACTACACCTACATACCTCAGTTTAAATGTCTCAGGGCTGGAGCAAAAAAAACCACAAAACAAACCTAAACCAGGTGTTGAATATCATCTGAAATCAGATATGGAATCCACAAAATTGATACAGGTTGACACATACATTTTATGACTAGTGAAGTCCTGAGTACTTTTAACTGAACTGAATTACACCTTCAGTTTCAAATTGCAATTTGACTCTCATGTAATTTTCATGAGATGCAAAACCAATATGGACATCTTTAATAGGTAGCTACATGTTTATCTTCTCTGGCACAATAAAGAGTCAGGCTGAAATCAGAATTAAGATTAAATGCCTTCCATGAAGCTGCAACAGGTTATTCTCTTAGATTTGGAAATTTTATTGATGTTCTATTCTCTTAATTTATAGACACTACCTAGTAATTAATATTTGTGGGATACACTTTTAAATTTAGTGATTTTCCTGGGAAATTACTTTAAATCCTACAGTGTAGATTAAACTCTTGATCCAACTTGTATGTGGTAAATTAATGTTTTCTAGCAAGTTCAGAGCCAAAAGTGATTTTAAAGTAGCAGGTGTAGACCTCTAGAAGTAGGCAGCTCTCCAGTAGGAGTATGTAAAATAATTATTCAAAATGCCCAAAGATATTTTGTTAGTGTAATCTGTTTATATATTCCCTCTTTCTAATATTTGCACTGATAATAGCTTCAGAGATGTCTATAATTATTCTCTGTGGAAATAATCAAGATAATTAATACACTTATGTGAAAATATGCAAAGATGCATTGAAAAATGCTTCACTAATCATTCTATCCTGATTTTACGTATAAATAATGTATAATATGCCCAGTTCTATCTACTTGGAAATCTATGGACATTTTGCCATTAAATTCAATAGAAACAGCATCAGGTCCAATATGAATATTTGAGTCATATGTTGGAAGATAAATCTTAGAACTTAGATAATACTCTATGGTATTTCTGAAAGCAAAAAGGAAAAAAATACCAAAGTAATTTATTTGCTGTCTTACTCTAATATTCCCATTATTATGTTAGCAGTATTGGTCTTGATTTACTTTTTACATTAAGACTTAAACCTATTTTCAGTGTCTGAAAACTTGAAGGTAAATTTGCAACAGATTTTTTAGAAATAAGTTTTATTGAATTTGTCTGGTTGTATTCTTGAAGCTAAAAGAAATGTGGAATTCATTGTACTTACTGAACATGCTAGACTCAACACCTAGACACTTCCTGCACAGAAAGAGACCTAAGGAGTGACATCTATCAGGTCCCTCTGATTTCAAAAAGGACATACACTATGTTACCTTTAAACACTCCACAGTGTGGCACCCTGCTAGATATCTATTTCAACGTCTTCCTCTCTGTGTTTGACTTTTTCCCCCATATTTTCTCTGGGGAGGGGTTACATTTTTTCCAAATTCAAGAGTTGTCTTCTATAGTTTCTTCTTCATCTCTCATTCTAGTTTCCTGCTAATTCTTTAGCATGTTTTCTTTTTCTTATTGTCATAGCCTTGTTTCTGGGTTTCATTATGCTAATTGCAACTGGAGTGGTGTTTCACATATTACGAAGACTGATCATATATTTGTCAGATATCCTAATAGCCTGGGTGATCTTATATTTTGAAAGCAATTTTTCTAAAATTTATAATCAGCAGTGAGTAATGGAGACACTGATGAAGAAGGCTGGATTGTTACTAATACAAAGTATTCATACATATAGTCTTCTTGTGAACATCATATCTTTTAAAGAAACAGTCAGGCCCTAAACAAACAGCTTACATTTACAGATCCAAAAATGGTGTGTGTGCATTTAATACAGGAGAAGAATAGAACTTTGCCCTTGTGCCAAGGTTTTGGTTTTTTTTCTTTGGAATAAACATACAAGTACTGAAGTGTATTACAACTTAGAGAGAATATCAAGATGAGAAAGCATTTGTGTAATTATTTAGCAGAAGTCAGTTCACTGACCGTTTACATAAGCAAATCTACTCCATGTGTGATTGGAGTATTGAGATATGCCAGGAAGAATGTCCTCAGTCCCATCATGAGCACAGTTTAAAAAGCGTGTCTGGTCTTTATGATGTTTCTCACTCTCTTGCTCTCAGACAGGTGTACGCAAAAGTGCATATGAACACACATGTATCAGAGAACCATATCTGCTCTTTTTCAAAGTAGTGTGGATTTTTCCCTTATGTAGGCAAATATTTAATGGTATTCTGGTAACTTATGAGTATTCATGGGTTTTCTGCACACATGTATTGAAAACATATCCTAAAATTTCTAAAATATTTTTAAAAATCAAAATAATGCTAAATTATTATAGTCAGTGTCTCCATACTCTGATAGAAAACCAAGTCCCCAGTTTTATATCAGTGATTACAGTATACAGAACATTTTTTAAAACTATATTTCATTGCTTACGTGGACATGAACTCTTGAAAATTTCACTTTTTGCTTCCTGTATTTGCCAAATTTAAATGTGATTCATAGAACAGTCTGTTATATTTTCAAGGTGAATTTCATGGTTAAAGCAATGATAAAAAACAAGCAAACAAACAAACAAAAGAACCCAACCAAAAGTGTAGAAGATAACATTGTACCTTTATCTTCCTTTAGATGTTGTTACTGTTCTGGTACTTCATATCCAATTGTTCAGTGACTGTTTATGGTACTATCAGTGTAAAAAGTCATACAGGTTTTCTCTTTGTATCAACTGTTTTTGGCAACTATCTTATATTTTGGTATGCATTTTTACCACAATATTTAAGATAAAATCATGTCCTGTATATTTTACAGAAATATTTATTATATAACTCCCCATACTGTATTTCAGTATTACACTTCATGTAAACAGTGTAAACATTTGGCTCTTAAGTTACTAAATCTGATGAGTTTTCCTTTTTACAGATTAATCAGCACACAGGCGGGATCCTCACCATGCCTATAGTAAAGTTATACGTGTGCTGTATATCCTTAGTACATTATAGATGGTAGTAAATAAAATAAATAAATCTATTGTGTATATCCATCTCTGATGTCTTGATTTCAGCCTTCACTAGATCAAAAGTAGGAAGCAGTATTTTGCACCATGTTTTTGCTTGTTACCTGTACTAGCACTGTAGATACAAAATCACAGGGAAACGAATGAACAAAAAATAAGAATGGCTTTGTTTACACTATTCATAACTTCAACAACATCTATAAAATTCATAATATTTAGTGTATAAACCCATTTCAGGTCAGCTAGTTTGTTCATGCATTTTTCTTTTTATTCTTGGATGTTATCCCTCATTAATTATTTTTTTCCAACCTTTTTCTGGTTTCTACCTGTTTTTACTTACTTTGTCCTTAACTTTTTTTTTCCCTACCTTCTCTGTTTCTGCATCTTTTCCATACTGTTTCTGTCATCTTTTGTCCCTTTTACTGCAACCTTGTCCACTCCACCTTGCTCAATATACCAATACTGTTAAAAAGATTTTTCATATTTCTCTGATGTCTTCCTCTTATTTTCTGTATAAAAGTAAAGCTTTTGTTCTGTATGTCTAGGATATGCCAAAGCTACTGATTAGCTTCTTCTTTTTCTTTTTTCTTGGTAGAACTGTTTTCTTCTCTGTTTTTCTTCACCTAGTGTTGTCTCTATGTGTTTTTCTAGTTAGCAATTGTGCCTAGTCAACAAACTACCTGACTAGGTTCTGCTGACCTCTTAGGGCTCTTTGACATTCAGAAGGAAGATTCCAAAGTTTGTTCCACACTTGTTTGGCAGACCAAATTGCTACATATGCTTAAATCACAGATTGCTTTGGAAGCATTGAATTAAATTAAAATGAGCAGATGTGCAACAACCTACTAGTCAGTACAGTGTCTGTAAATGAAATTCTTGGGGTGGGATTCAATTGCCTAAATATGGAATTTGAGAACTAGCTGACATTTTCTACAGTACTTGGTCTTGACAGAGGCTATTCCACAAGGGCACAGATCTCCTATAGGCTCTCTATCTCTACATCTCAAACAGCAGCAGAAATCTGTTTTGAGGGAAAAGATAGATTCTTCTCTCTAAGTGGATAATGTTATCAATTCAGATAATGCTGTCCAGCCACCTAGAGAATAATTGTCTATGTGTGAGCAGTGTCCTAACTCCCTGAGAATTAAATTGAAATTTAGTCAATACTTTGATGGAGACAAGCAAGCTATTCATGTTGTCCAAATGTAGAGACTTAAATTTTCTTTTAAGCAGTTCTCTTGATCCAAAAGACCATATTGCTTGGGGACTTCAGCTCTGCAGTGTCACAAAGTTTCAGCTTTATCATAGAATGTTTGGGGTTCGAAGGGACCTTGAGTGATCTGGAGCTGTGGAACTCTGGAGCTGGTACTGTTGTTAGTGAGTTGCAAACTAGGGTCTAAACTCTGACTCTAAATATGAGTTCCTTTCCTGCTGATGGATTCCACTGACTTTTTAAAGACTGCAGTACTGCCTGAAGGCTTTATCTACAGAAACCTGCCAATGAGACAGGTGTCAGTAGGTGCAAAAATGTTTGGGTGCAAAAATGCACTTAGATACCTACCTTGTACCTAGTTCTGTTGTACAGACCAATCGTACCATCTGTTTGATCTAGACAAAGTATTTCTGACAAAGCTCTAATTTGAATAATTTTATGATTTAGGATAGTAACTATAAGTAGTTTTGATCAGATGACTGCTCATCTTTCCTTCCATTTGAGTCTTCTCTGTCTGTTGACCTTCTAAGTCTGTTTAATCTCTTTCACTGTCTTTTCTACCTGTGGAAAAATACTTGTATGAATTTGTATACAATTAGTTGATTTATTGTATGAGTGTAAGTATTCATGTGTACTTGTGGGTGCTCCATGCCACCTACCTTTGAGTCAGTTATTTTTACTTTTAAATTAAAATACTCCAGGTCTAGCTTCCTCACAGAAAATACCTGGGATTGATTTCTAGTACTGTTATTGTGATACTGTGTAATTGATTTGAGAGGATTCAGTCATGAATCATGAATCTTTGAACCATTCTTCAACCTGCAAGTTAATATCAAGTATGATGTTAAATTTAACTATTGGCTAAACTAATAATCTGTGCAATTTTATGCTAAACCAAAAATTTCAGCAAGTGTGGGTTTGCTTTCTTGACTTAGCTGTAGACATCAGAGGTGTGAATTCACAGTAAAGTATCTACAGAAATAAAGGGCAATGTACACAGCTTTTTTTTTCCTCCACAACCTTAGCATCTGTAATTACTGAGAAAAAAAAAGAAAGAGAGAGGGAAAGAAAAATATTTTTCCTCCTTGTTAGTGAGAACAGTTTACATTTTAAGAGAGCCTTTTTTTTACTTCGATGTGAAAGGATTTTGACAGAATGCACTTTCAATATGTGATTCAAACTTCTGACAGCAGGATAGATGAAGTTAGTATTTGTTGTGTTATTATAAGGAATTTAAATAAATAACATTTTTCTACAGTTGATTATTTTATGACAAAGTTCTCTATTGTTTGGGGAGTTTTACTTTTGCATATGGGAAAAGTTGTGGGGGAGAAATGAAACAAAGATCAGTTTTGAAATTCATAGAGAGAATTAATGTAAAGTAACTTCATATAGAAATGTGGACATTTTCCATGTTATAACAAATAAACACACAAAGAACATTTCTGTAAAATACACAAAGATCCAAATATTATTTTTATGCAGATAAAATGGAAACTAAGTTAAACAAAGGTTACGAAGACAGAAAATTTAAACAGAAAGACCTATGGAAACATTTTTCTTCTTTGCATTCTTAGTTAAAAAACATGCCAGCTTAATTCTGCCAAATTTGAGAAGAAGTGGATTGGCAAGAGATTAACTGTAAGAAGTGAGACAGCATATCAGGATAGGAGTAATGCATTGCTTTTTTAAACGAGGAACTGTAAAATCTAACTGTGCAATAAAGGGAATACACCCATGAATAGTAAGAGGTTAAATCCTACCCTAGATTAAAATGTCTGGAAGGAACAGAAATAAATACATGAACACCATATATACAACGGCTAGATTTCTCATGAGGCAGAGATGCATGACACATGATAAAAGATAACATATCACTCAAATATTCCCTAGCACATTTCAGGTTATTTAAGAAGTCTGGTACTTACAGCCAAGAACTACTAAACCACGGGGAGAGGAGGGAAAAAAGTGAGAGAAAGTTATGCTCACAAGCAGGAGTTCCTCTTAAAGAAGGTGTTTGTATCTCTTCACAAAACTGTGTGACATAGAAAATGTGTAGAACACATCTTGTCTCATTAACATAACAGTAAAAGCAAATGGCCTAATCGTACGAGGGCCCCATTCAATCTATAGGACATATTTCTACACCTGATATAAAGACCTGCAGATTTTATGAAGTCTGACCCTCTTATGGAAATGAGTAGATAGGTAGCTTTTAAACCACAAAAATTATTTGTGACCTTGGCAGGAAGCTGGAAGATTACCAACTAGATTTCTCAATTAATATCAAGTGATCTGAGAAGCACTGTAAAAAAGTATTCCTACACTAAATGATTGGAAGGATCTATGTGTGTGTGAAAAATTACCAGGCTCAGTGAACTGCTTTCATATCAGAGATCAAGGACTTGAGAGGTCTTGCCTGATGTTGGGTTAACAAAATCAGTGAGGAAAAACTTTGATGAACTGTAAAACTCAAGGAATTTATGCTAATCTTTTCCTGTGATGAAAAATAAACAAACAAACAAACAAACACCAACCATGAAGAGAAATAGGGCAGACAAGAAAATTAGGACTTCTGCAGCAGAAAATGTAATTGAGGCGTTCCAGGCTACTGCTACATTTTAATTTGAAGTTATTAATAATCAGGAGCCGTTCTGTAGAAGCTGTGGTTATTGTTTCATGTCAAACATAAAAATGGGAATGAAAAGCTCAGTATATAGGCTTTCAGAGATTTGTGAGAGGCTCAGAAGAAGCAGTCCTTAATAGAAAAAGTTATTACTCAGGTATGATTGAAAAATTTTAAGGGAAATATGCATCCACATTGGAGATCTGACCTGACTGGTAAAAATACTGGGGCCAAATAAGCATTTTTCTCATCCAGCAGAAAAACTTCAGAGACTGTCTTTGATTTTACAGGTTATAACATTTATTATAGCCCATCAATACAACATGCCAATGTAGATGCATTCTTCTTGTCCTTGAAGAACACAAAAAGAAATACTAAATGCAAATTTTCTTCCTGAGATGTTATTCTGATCATAGTCAGAAAAAATAAAATGTTCTTACAATGAGGTAAGATTTTTTTACTGTGTAAAAGAATTTTTACATTTTGAGATTTCATGCATGACATAACCAAAGAATGTATTACAGACAAGTATTATATAGATTCAGCATATTGGAAATATACATTGAAAAAGGTTCTTCCTCTGGACTAAGAGTAATTTCATCAAAAGAAATGACAATAGAATGATATGAGAGGCGTAAGAATAAGTTTAAAAAAAAATAAAATCAATAG
>WUAM01000308.1:278254-288434 GCA_024336885.1 Actenoides hombroni
TTAGCTATTTTTTCATTTTATTATTTTAATATTATTTTACTTTGGACTATAGTAGGCAATCTACGATTGACAAATGCTGTCTTTAGCTGACCTTCTGCTACCATACAAAAATCTGGGCTGCTGAAATGAGTAAGAGATTGGTCAACTTCATGTATCAATGAATCCAGTCTTACCTCTACTCCTGATAGTCTCACAATTCTTTGTCTATCTCTGATTTTAGTTCGGCCTATATAGACTGAAATACATCCTTCTTTTTGTTCTGGGAAACTTTTGGATGAAAAGTCCACAGGATCTGTTTAATTTATACTGACTTCAGTCATAGTCTCAAATCTTTAATTAATTCCCATTTAGCAAGAGAACAGGCATACGTATTCATTTTAATTCTAGTTCAATATTTAAGTGTTAAAATATAGAAGTATATTCACAACACTGACATTTCTTAGCTTTTAATTGCATCCAGTTAAACACTGTAATGGTGGGACAGGTGATCCTCATAAGCAAAATGTTTTGTATAAAACAATTATTTACATATGTAGGCTAGCTGAAAGTCATCATTGTTTTCAGCTGAATCTTGTAAGAAAACGCTATTAAAGCTGGATTACCATGTCTAAGGTAAAGTGTTATGGGAATCACGGGCTCATTTTACTTTAAGAGTAACTGTTTAGTGAGACATATTTACAAATGTTGAACTGCTATGTCTACTCTGACTAGTAAGACTGTTTCAACTCAAATCAGATTCTGTGCATGATATATTTTACCCTATGATTTTTTTCTGAAAAAAAGTGCTAAAAATTATGGTAGTAAGAACCAAATTGAAAACAATGAAAAAAAATGGAAAAACACTGTTGATTATTGAGCTATGAAGTTGGTCAGAGGGCTGGAATACCTCTTCTATGAGGACACGCCGAGGGAGCTGGGCTTGTTCAGCCTGGAAAACAAAGGGCTCAGGGAAGACCTTGCAGCCTACCAATATCTAAAGGGGGCCTACAAGAAAGCTGGGGAGGGACTTTTTACAAGGGCTCATAGTGATAGGATGAGGGGTAAAGGTTTGAAACCGGAGGAGAGTAGATTTAGATTGAAAATAAGAAGGAAATTCTTCACACGGGTAGCGAAACACTGGAACAGGTTGCCCAGGGAAGTTGTGGATGCTCCATCACTGGATGTCTTCAAATCCAGGATGGGTAGGGCCTTTATTAACCTAGTGTAGTGGGAGTTGTCCCTTCTATGGCAGGGTGTTGGAACTAAATGATTTTTACAGTCCCTTCCAACCCAAACCACTTATGATTCTACGATGATTCTATGATTGTGTACTCTTGTTATCCTTTGGACTTGTGGAGATGGGCTTTTGATGGCTGTCATGTGATGATGGGCCTATGACGAGTCAGGTTAGAGCATTAATTGGGATCCCCCTCCTGCCATTGTCTCTATGAACTCCTTTGTGGGTGTGCAGATGAGTTTATGAGCTTTTGTCACATAACCTAGCACTGCTCCACATAAGGGTTTAATCAGAGAGGACCACATCACCCTCTCTCATTGCACAGCACATCCCAGTTATCTGTGTCACGTCCAGGAAGGGTTGGGCTCCTGGAGCAGAAGATATGCTCTTCCAGGTATGTCCCTGAGGGTTTGTAGGTGTATGTGGCCATGGTGCACTGTGTCTTTTAAATATTGTTTATACCTCTTACCTCTGAAAAGAAGGGTATCAGAGAGTATAAACAGAGGCATATCCCTTTTAATGAAACAACTAATAGGAATAGAATCTTATATTTCTCTGAAGGGTATATACAAAGTCTCTACAAAGGCTGTGTTTTCAGTATGGTGAGTGGGAATTTGACATTAGATAATACTAATTTATGACAGCCAGTATCTATATAGCATGGTGAAGATATTTCTATCAGTGTCCTTAACAACTGTGAAGATTGTCAGCTCAATCATTAAAGGGTTCTATTTCTTTTCCTAAAAAATAACAGTCATCTTTGCTTTAATATCTCATCAGTTAAGCCTCTAGTTTTGCTACAACAAATCATAACAGATTGTTGTTATAGCATCTGCCTGTCCAGGAAAAATGAAGAGAATATTAAATCTTGCTCAAAACTGTGCTGTTCATTCATTTTACTTTTTCCATCAAATACAACTTCAATGAAATTCTAGGTTATGAGGTAGGTCAAGACAAGAAACAAACTGTATTGTTATGATTTTACATGTGAAACACTTTAATCCAAATTTTGTCTTTAAGGTGCTATTGGAAATTAAACTACAGGTAAAAAAATTACAAAGTCATCTCTGCTGTGTAGAATAATATTCAGTCTTCAACTATGAGTATATCAATAGTATCTTCTTTCTCTTATTTCTGGATTTTTTTCCTAGTTCATTTTCTCCTAATCAAGACCAATCTTACTTTCTTGCCTTTCTAAAAGTACTTAGACCTTATGACATATTTAGATTATTTATTTTTTTTTATGAGACAATCCTGAGCTCTAACATGTTAGAATTGGTTTTTCATTTACTTATTTTTGCCAAAAGAAGCTACACTAATTCTACTGGCTGATGGAAATATATCCTCAGAAAGCAAATATTTTCATTATTACCAGTCAGAAAAATCTTTCACAGGATTTGGCCATGTTATAGACACTCCCAATATTATGAAAAATAATGGTTTCTGTATTTATTAGCCTCTCACCATTTGATACCAGCAAATCTGAAAAAAGGGTAGAGGACTTTGTAATCTCCCAATAGGCTGCTGAAGCAGTCTGGTAGCTCAGATGCAACATTTATTAGCAAACAACCCTCAGTCTACAACATTAATCTTCTGAGACAAGAAAATCACCATCTTTTTTTTTTTTTTGAATGCCATACAAGTTCCCTGAAACTGATAAACCTGCAAGATTTGCAACAATATATAACTATACAGTATTTGTAGTTTAGATTTTATCCATTTTTATGAACATTACTCCTGAATTAGTTCTTTATAACTCTAACATGAGAAAACAATAAGACTTTATGTATTTATAGGAATTCATTTAACAAGAAACCAAGAATTTAAGTACAAAACAATGCTAAATTATATTAAAAAATCCCCAGCTTTCCTGTTTAATAAATATCTCAGCTTTGTGTTTCAATTGCATATTTAATTTTCATAAATAATACTATTTGCACTTAATTTATTGTCACCTGCATTTGGAATGAAACAAGCTCTATCTTATGGAATTGTTCTGTAGTGTTTCATACGATTCTGATCAGATGTATAACATTAACAGGCTAACTTAAATGAACCTAATGTTGCTAGCTTTAGTTTAGGAAAGACCTATCTATCTCTTTAGCAGTCATTTGTCTGTATACTGGTACTGAAACTGATAATGCCTAATATTTTGTGAGTTAAGCAAGACTGCTGCCTTCTCAAGTTATTAAATGACATTAAAATATTTACTAGTGTATTAGATTTTGTGCACTTTAAATAAATATTAAATATGTGAGTTACACTTCCATTTTAAGAGATGAAGTTAAAGCATGTGAAAATTCCATTGTCAATAAGAGGAATATGTCCATGTATACCTAGGTAGTATAAACGTTTTTCCTATAATGTTCATAGTGACTGTCAAATTTATTGACTTGAGGAATTTCATTTTCACTTGTAGAACTTCTCTGTCATGCTTTGCTTGACAAGAGTGAGGACCAGGTTCAGTTTCTATGGGCTGTCAATAAATACCATATCAAGTTTGTAAGCCGCATTTCAACAGCCAAAGAACTTGAATGAAAAGTCTTAACCAAGAATCATAGAATCATGGAATCATAGAGTGGTAGGGGTTGGAACTCTCTTCTGGAGATCATTGAGTTCGACTCCCCTGCCAACGCAGGAACACCTAGGACATGCCACACAGGAACAGATCCAGGCAGGTCTTGAAAGTCTTTAGAGAAGGACACTCCACCTCTCTGGGCAGCCTGTTCCAGTGCTCTGTCACTCACAATGAAGAAGTTTTTCCTCATGTTGAGGTGGAACTTCCTGTGTTTCACCTTGCTACCATTCCCTCTTGTCCTATCACAGGGCACAACTGAAAAGAGACTGGCCCCTTCTACTTGATACCCACCCTTCAGATACTTGTAAACATTCATAAGATCCCCTCTCAGTCTTCTCCTTTCCAGGCTAAACAGTCCCAGGGCTCTCAGTCTTTCTTCATAAGGGAGATGTCCTAGTACCTTCATCAGCTTTGTAGCTCTCCCCTGGACCCTCTCTAGTATTTCCCTGTTCAAAGAAGTACCTTACTAAAGGATGATGATGAGAAATAGAAAGGAAATAAGATAAATGTACAAGAAATAATTATGTGTTCTCCAAAGCAAAACAATAATATGTTTAAGTCCTCCTCTTACATTAGTTAGTGAAAGAAATAGAAAAACAGCAGTCTGTTACCCATTTTTCACCCATCTCATTTATATTTTCTATCACCTACTCAAGTAAAGAATACTCAATAGCATCTACAAATAGTACTAAATCTACAAGCACTCCAAAACAGGTGTTTCTTCCTCCTAGCAAGACTTGTAAGGTACACATATCCACTAGGTATCTTGTCTGCTCTTTCTGTTGGACATGTTCCTAGGTGTTCCTCTCTTCTAGGAAGCCAGCCATGTCTCGCTCTTTAGCAAGAGTACCACATTACTGAGGATCATATACATACATATGAAGACTGTGATGTCAAGGGTGTTTCTAAGAAGTCTTCTTGTCTTCTAAATGTCCAGTCTACTAACAAGTATATAATTGGAATGGATAGTTTACCTCAGGTATTTTTTTGTCTTAACTCATTTACCTGACTTCATAACTTGTTTTAAGTATGGACGTATCAGCTTTATGATGCAACTACTTTTTCATAGAAATAGTTCCTGAATGTGATTATATATAATATATGGTTTAAAACTCTCACAGTCCATCCCACTGCTGAGCTGTGCTTCTTCTCCACTCGACCTCTGGAAGGCTACTCCCCTTTTGGTCTTGAATATTTCTCCAGTTGGCTTATCTTTTAGGCCTCAGGTGACAGTGATTACACACATGTGAAAGATCATTTATATGAATATTTGCTAATGTAAGTTTTCCATAGTTCTCTTGAAAAGCAGAAAAAGAATGTACCAGCTTATAGTTCTTAAAAGCTGAGTTACTTTACGGAAAGGAAATTACAATGTAGAACTTCATCATAATCTTCATAGGCCAGTCACTAATCATATTTTCATAATATTCTGAAACAGAAATGAAGTGTAAATTTAGATTCTAAATCAAACCAAAACAAAGCCACCAAATTGTAATATTCTGTAATTTGGAAGTAATTAATTGTGAAGGGAATTAATTGATTTTTGTGTAGCAAGTAATGTATTTTGAAAAAAACAGTTTGAATGGAGGTAATTCTGGGAAGGGACTTTTCTTGTTACTCACTCAGGCAAGTATATAAACAAGCATCTAAAATTTCCTCTCCAGGAAAAGAGACTGAGTAAATAATAATAAGAGAGCTTGAAAGAGAGGATACTATGGGTACACCTGAAGTAGAGAGACATGAGTGTTCTCAGGAACACAGGTTCACAAGTACATCACAGTGATGAGCTGGAAAATAATATTCTCCTAATAATCTGGCTTACATAGGTAGGTCATAGACTGTAAAGGATCCTGACTCCCATTCTAGGTAGACCTTATGCTGGGGGACAAAACACTGAAGTCTGACAAATATAGCTTATAAACATTTTACCTTCTGCCAGTCCAAACCGTTAGGCATGCCAAAGCTGCTCTAGTGAGTTTGGCTTTCCTTTAGCAACCTAAAAATGTTGCCAAACAGTCCACTTTTTTTGTTTCCTTGGTATCTACTTGTTCTACTGGGTGGAAATCAAATCTCATGGAACATCAGTGCCTATATTCATTACAGACTTTGTCTAGCTGCTTTGCCAAATTCCTGAAAGAAGCACTTCTTGAGAAGTCTAAAATATTTCAGTGGAAAAACTACTTATAAAATGAAAACTTGTAGTAAGAATTAAAATTTATGTCCTGACTAGCTGTAGAAAGTTTGAAAAGCATCCCTTTTCACCAAAAAAAGATTTTAAATTGACAAAATCAAGGGAAAAAATTCAATGTGAATTTTATAATCTTTCATACTAAAATATTACATTCAAAATCTCTGCTTTCATGTTATGTTTGTTTTTTGTTGATTTTTTTATTTTTACTTTTTTTTAATTAGTGAACAGTAGGTGTGATATCAATGATATCCTGGTCATATGTGTACAATGACCCATTTTTACATGATTATGACCAGAAAATATTAACTGAAGAGAAAGCAGTGGTGGTGAATATCAGTAAGTGGTAGACAGGTTAATGTTCTGTGCTCTGGAGACAGTATATATATATGCAGAGAAGATTCGTGATCTGAACAGAATTTTGCATGACTTTGAAAGTGGATGACATCACAAATCTTCTGTCTGCAATTGTTGGAGAACCTTAAGAAATTGAAAGTTCACATTTTACAAGCTATAGAAGCCTTCCAAAATACCTCCTCCTGTCAAAGAAGTGGCCAGTGTAAAAAAACAGAGATAAGCTGAATATAATGGCCCTATTTATGCTGTGGAGGAAGAGGGAACAAATACATAAGCAAATGAGGCATTATGTTTAGCACTTTCCTGTTTTATCACAATGAATGCTATGGAAATATAGAACAATTATCTTCTAAGGCAAGTAGACAGAACTGTATCTTTTGAACTGCTGAAAACAGAATTGGGTAAAAGCCTTACAAAGTTATTTAAAAAAGTATTATGGAAGGCTTGTTAACTATGCAATCTAGTAGGATTTCTTTTTTTTTTTGCAATCATGCTATCATCGGTACTATGTTATACTCTAAACAAACTAAGAAATTCAACACACACAAAATTAAAATACTGTTTAGAGACAGTCATAAGATTCAGAGAAATTTCATATTCTTCTCTTTATTTATTCAGAAATCCCCTACTATTCACAGGTGAATTCTCTCTACAAGATTTGGTGTTTATTCCAAGTCCATTTAAGATTTCAGAATATCTAAAATTATCAAGCTTTTTCTGTAGTCACAGGACCACATGCAATTCCACAGTCTACTGAGCATTTACAAAACTGATATTTTGACATTGTTTTCCTTTTAAATGTTGGCCATATCAAATATGTTCTTCTGGCAATCTGCAGAAAGTGTTCATTCTGTGAACTAGGAATATATTTTTCAAATTTACTCTCAAGAAATGCATTAAGTAAGGGTTCTCATAGTTTAATTATTTAAGAGAAAAATTGTGTTTGTTAAGATGCATATTTTAAAATTTAACAAAATTTACTCTGGTGCATACACATAGGCATCATAGAAACTGGAGCAGATTTTGATGCAGAAAAACAGATTTTGTTGTAATAGATTTAAATGAAAATATTAATTCATATAGCTCAACAGACTCCTCTTTAGAGTCTGAATTTTTATTACTGCTTATCTTTTTCCTGTTTTGCATCAGAAAAATGATAATGCTTTCATTTACTATTTCAAGAATATAATTTCACTCTCTTTATTCTTCCTGAAATTTTTTTATAATGTATTACTAGTATTCTTCCTTTGAGACCTAATCACCTATAAGGAAACTGCTGATTTTAGAGATTTAACTACAGGGAAAAAGGCATGATACATTTGTTATTTCTGATTCAACTATAAAATTTATGTAAAAAGGTCAGTGAAGAAAAAAATACAAGTGGTTGTCAGTGAAAGCTAAAAGATTGATAGCAAATTTGCATTTCATAAGCTTGAAAGGAATATTAGACCACCTTTATAAATTATATTGCCCCCATATAACACTACCTTTGTGTTACTCACTAGTGCAGATTTCCAAATCTCATTCCTTTTGTATAGGGTTATTTCTATTTTCAGGTAAAGATCTAGTTACACTAAAATGCTTCAGTGGCAAAAAAAAATAAGGAGTAGGACCTGTGCTCCTATTCTTAAAAAAATATTCTGTTCTCCCTGATATGATCTCTCCTTGCTTTTTGTGCTCAAATAATGGAGACTTTTTTTCCTTCAATCCTAGACATCTTTGTAATCTAATTTCATGTTAAGAGAAATATATTTCCATTGGATTGTACTACCTGTGCCTTGACCAGGCAAAGAAATGCTGTCCCACATAATTTCTGTTCCCACGAGAGCTTAAAATGAAGCTAGGTGGCTAGCAACTAAGTCCAGGGAGTTTTTGCATATGCTAAGTATATGCTCAGGTAGCATTCTCTTTTATACAAAAGTACACTACAAGAATTATGGTTCATAAAAAAACTGTGTGACATCTACTTTCTTTCACAAGTCACTAGAAGTGGAGTGCCACCTTTTGTACATGTAGTTAAAACATCCCATACAAATGGCAATATATGCAGAAACTAGAAACTATTGTAGGAACTGAATATAAGCTTCAAATACTAGGCCTTCTTTGACACAGAAAGTCAGATGGTTTGTTGTTTTTGGTTTGGTTTTTGTATTGGTTTTTTCGTTTTGGTTTTTTTTTTCCTCCTCCCACAAGTATTTGCAACACTAAAGCTATGAAATGATTTTTCTGGGGATAAGAAAAATAAAGCAAGCATCCTTTCCAGGAAGAACAGTTGTGTTGTCATGGCAACAGATTGGGAGGGATTTCAGAAAAACTCTATACAAGATGTTCCTACTGAATTTCCCCTTGATGTCAATAACACATTGGATTAAAATCTCTAAGAATGCTCATTAAACAGGTCAATAAAATGAGAACTAAAAAACATACTTAAAAAATAATAATTCTATGATTCCATTTTATTGTTCCTGTTAATTCTTATTTACATGTAAGTTGATGCAATTATTAAGTACTTATTATGTAATTATTTCCATAATACTGCTCAATATTTCATAATTCTAGGCTGACAGTGTATTATAAAAATGCCTACCAAATACTTGTACATATTGCACAACTGACTGCTTTAAAATTGCTAATTAGGAAGAGAAGTAAGGTAGTAATGAAAGATTTTTCTGCCTCTTTGAAATACTCAGTGAGGCAATGAAAAATATTTCTGCATAAAATTCTAAAACAGCTTCTGGCATGAATTTATACGGAAGTTTGATTCTGGAGGAGAAAAAGAGAAGAATAAACTTTGTTGACTTAATTTCCATGGATAATTCAGTGGTACTGACACCAGAAGCTCACCAAGCAAGATATTGTCCTAGCAATTTTCTGTAAATAATTTATAAAGCCGTACTTAGCAGTATGGTTTTTTAAAAATAGTCCTTCCAGAAAAGTTGAATTGCATCGTTAGACAAAATCATTGCGAGTTACCAGGGTGCTTTTCAAGCAGAGAGTTTTCAGGGAGTGCAGAATAAAGTAGTTAATCTGCAAAACTCTCCTAAATCATTGTGCTAGAAAGGTCATGAGCACATAAGTATGATTTAAACATGCTTCTGTAATACCTAAAAGAATTACTATTCTACAGCAGCCTGTGCATTACATCCATGCAAGGAAATTATTTTCTGGATAGACTGACATCAAATAAAGCCATTAATGAGAGAGGTCCAATCTGGCTTTACAATCAAAATTAAACAACAGCAACAGCAACAACAACCTTTAATTTAAAATAAGAAATGCTACGGTACAAGATTTGATTGTATTTAACAGCGTACAGTCCTCACAGTAGCTAATAAAACAAAAGCTGTGCTTGATGGAAATAAAATAGAAAAAATAAAAATATCCAGCAGCATTTTGCAGGGATCTTAAAAGACAAATTAACATCCAGAGGTCCATCCAAAAGTAGCTGCCCTCAACACTGCTGTAGACAGAATACATTAGAAGTGCACTCAGAAAAGGCTGATAGTATTTTAATTAATGGAGAACACTTGTGCACCATTTATTGTTGCTAAGAATTAGGCAAGCTAATTGATGCAACACAGGAGTGTGTAATTGAGAGATATGCCTAAGATTGAGGACTCGCATTTAATTTACTCTGGGAGTTTTGCAGATACAGTGAAAATTTTGTCTACAGAAGTCTGTAAAAGGAAATGGGTAATGGTGTTTAAGCCAATCTCACTAGCTGAAGGAGAAAAAGAACAATTTGACTAGGAAGAAGTGATGTAGCAAGATCAGTTGAACAACACAGAATCACAGAATTGTGCAAGTGAGAGATAATCTTATTTATTTGCTTATTTAATTT
>WUAM01000308.1:288454-310556 GCA_024336885.1 Actenoides hombroni
AGTTTAAGAGTACTGAATTATAAAAATTTTAGAGTGGAAGCTTAAAGATTAAGCTAAATACCTTCATAATATAAAGAAGACATAAGATTACATAAGAAGACATAAGATTACATAATATGTTATTAACAATTTAAAAATACAGTTCTAATTTAACTTACTTAGCAATTTAGAATAAAATTTTAGGAAAATAATAATTAAAAATTGTATTTTTGCCAAGTGGTTTGTTTTTTGGTTTGGGGTTTTTTTTGGTAATTGAGATCTTTCTTTTGTTATGAATTTTTGGCTTGTACCTTTTAAAATGGATACTAAAGAGTTTCAAAATTAGTGATTTGATTTCAGATTTCAAAATGAATACCCATAGCTTTAAAATTACCAGTTCTGTACCCTTTTGATCCTATTGTTGAGCATTTCCATTGACTTTCTTAGGCAACACTAGTCATTCTTTTCTTTAATAGTTATTTATACATAAAATCTATGCTTATGAGGATTTACACAGTCTAGTAGTCTTATACAATATTTAAAGAAAGTAATAAACAGTATGTTGCAGAGCTAAACTTATATGTATTTTGTCAGCTGTTTGTTTTCCAACAAAATCTATAGACTTATAAAACGTAGAACGGGAACTTTAAGCTTCATGAACAAAACTCACCATATTCAATAGTCAGTGCTTTAACTAGGTAACATAAAATGCCCAGGAGAGTGGTACCCTGACAGTCTTGAGGGTTTAGGTTCAGATTCCCCGTGTTACTTAAGCCTGTAACTTCAGTTAGGATCAATTCAAGAGAGGGACCTAAATCCCTCAAGGTTTTAAAGTATCAAATCTTCTGAAAGATGTCTTTCATGTAAGACCATCGATGTAAGTACCCTAGCCTAGCAGTGAAAACCATTCAGCTGCTACCTACCTGTTTACATGAAAAATTATCTGACTGCATGCTTGTATGCAAAGATTCCAGGACTTAATGCTTGTATGCAAAGAGGAATTATGGAATCAGGGTAGAAGAAAAGATAAAGAACACAAGAATGAAACATGGCTTTTAGAAACACTGATGTCTAATACTTGAAGCAGTAAAGGACAGCCTCTTCCATGTGGTCTAAAGGTTTTTTTGTCCCCTGGGAAATAATCATATAAACAAAATTTAAAAAGCCCAGGAAGGAGGATTCAAGTTCTAGGATTTACCAATTTTCACTGTATGTCACCCAGTTACAATAAAGATATCCACAAAAATGACAATTCTTTATGACACAATAGAACAAGTGTAGCAATAAAGGCAGGTAACACCTTCAAACATAACCTGTACTCTGAAGAGACCATCTAAATCTGCAGATGTTTTGTTTTAATATAGACAGGGTGAGAAGAGTGATTACTTTTCTCTCAATTCCTAAATTTTCCTAAAAATACAAAAGGTAATCCATTTTTTTGCCTCTAGCCTTCATGTTTTAAAAGAAAGAATGCTCATGTTCTTAATTTTCCCAGAAGTTCATTATTTACTATCTTTCTGAGAAAGTTTTAGGCAAACGTACTATTTTACACTGCTCTTGGAGGTTTTAGAAAGTAGGTTTAAGATTCTCTCAGTCTTTTCTGCAGCTTTTCTCTGTTGCCTAGGTCCAGGCAGCTCTGTGCTGAGAGTGCCTTTAAGTAGCTCCCTACTTAGTCTAGATTTTTGAATCCTGCTCTGTGATATCAGCCTCTTAGTTGAAGAAGAATGCAAACTTTTTAATTAAAATAATATTTAATTAGTTCTAATTTTTTTGTGGTGCATCCATCATTGGTGAAGTAAACAGCTTTTCTAAATTCCTGCAACTGTTTGTGCTCTTTGTCCATGTTGTAACTCTGTACTGGCATACACTGGGATAAAACACTATATATCCAATTCCTTGTTTCTTCTCATATATACCTTTCTATCATCAGAAATTTTATATGCATGATAGTTGATCTAGGCACAAACAGAAAAACTTAGATGCATATCAAAGGTTTACATCCTTTATTGGAAGTGCTGTTAAACATATTATTAGTGGTGTTTTAAAACATGAGTATCAACTGTAGTCTCCATGTGATGTCTATTTAATACCTGAGGCCTTTTTATTCACTTTACCAAATAATCAGAGCAATTTTCATATTACTGGATTTTACTTGATCAGTATGTCTTTAAGATCAAAGCATTTTTACTAGTTCCAGCAGATAAATTTTGCTGCTTCATCCTGTTATATTTCTCTGGTACAATCTCTAGATGTTTTGTGGTTTAACCCCAGCCAGCAATTAAACACCACACAGCCACTCACCCACTTCCCATCCCCTGGTGGGATGGGGGAGAGAATCAGGAAAAAAACAAAAACCCCATAAAACTTGTGGGTTGAGATAAGACAGTTTAACAGGACAGAAAATGAAGGGATAATAATAATTATATTGATAATAATAGAATATACAAAACAAGTGATGCACAACACAACTGCTCACCACCTGCTTACTAATGCACAGCCAGTCCCTGAGCTGCAGTGCCCCTGGCCAGCTCCCCCCAGTTTATGTACTGGGCACATCACAGGGTGTGGAATACTCCTTTGGCTCATTCGGGTTAGATGTCCTTTCTGTGTCCTCTCCCAGCTTCTTGTGCACTCTTAGCCCCTGCTGGCAGGACAGTATGAGAAGCTAAAAAGTCCTTGACTTAGTATAGGCACCACTTAGAAACTAAACCAATGTGTTATCAACATTATTCTTACAGCAAATCCAAAACACAGCACTGTACCAGCTACTAGGAAGAAAATTAACTTTACTCCAGACAACACCAGGGCAACATGAAACCTATCTGCGACTGGGAGAAACAAGCTGTTGATGAAAATTTGAAGCAAACCCTTGTGCCATTTGCAATGTCCCGTACCCCATGAAGACAGGTGCAGATCATAATACATAAAATACCAAACAGAAATAATTCTCTGAAGTACTTCTCATTGTAGTTTCCTTTCAAATACAAGATATACTGTGAGTCAGATCTTAATGTGGAAGGTAAGTCTCCAAGCACTGCTAAGACATATAAGCCAGAAGTGTTTAGTCACACTTTTTCTTTATTGAGCTGTTTTATTCTTGACATATGTGCAAGTGCCTTTCTGTTAATGATCATTCAGAATTATAAAGGGCATTACCTCTCTTTTTCTTATGATTGAGAACTTTCTGTTTAAAGGTCAGTCATTTCGAGTGCCTGTTTACTCAGATTCTTAAAACATTAATCGCTTGATTTAGCTGCAGGAAAGAGTTGGAAATCCAGATTTGGAGTCACTGAGATAAAACTCCTTATGATCTAGTGCTCTGAATAAATTGCTTTCAGTCCTTGGATTCTACCAGTGATCTTCTAATGCACACGTTAGGCTTGAAAATCATATGGTGGCTGATCTCAGTTACTGAGAGTTCATCACTCATAAACATGCTATTTACTCTCCCTTTAGCAAAAGCAGTATCGCAGTTATTATTATAATAATATTTAAACTTTCTAGATTGGTACATGTCAAACAGTCATACCCAAGATTGATGGCTATGTTTTTGAGAAGACATCCTTCAGAGAATTTCTGGCAATTCAGAGTTTCCTGTGTTTTAGGCAGTGTAATAGATGCTTTGCCGCTGCCATAAATCCTGAACTCAAGTAGTGATCTTGACAGACTCTGACCTTAGCATCTACTATGGCCATGGGATTCATCTAACTGATGCTTAAACCTTGTAGTCTTGGCATAGGGTAATGCTTGTGAAAGGAATAAAATCTTTTCAAGTAGATGGTCAATCTTGTCTGGATGTCAAACACAACAAAGGTCTTTACAACAGTACCTTCATCTGGCTCAGGTGAGTCCCCCAAAACCACTGTTCTGCTACATTAGGACACCTAGTTGGTCCATGGTCCTGAGATAAATCCAGCACTTAGATGATCTATTGAAAGCCTGAGGAGTCTCTGCAATGGCCAGATTAACCATGCAGGATGTTAATTAACACATTTAAACATATAGATTAGTCTTTGTACAGCAGAGTTGCCCAGGGAAATATCCTAAACAGTCTGAAACTCCCAACTGGAAAGCTCCTGAAACAATCAAATACTTAATAGTGAAAATGGTTAGGAATTCAATCAATCACCAAGTCTCAAGCTCTCCACTATTTCAAGCTGTTCCATTATCTCATCTATGCAGGTAAGTAGGTAGTGAATTTCATCCGCACAGGGAATTAATAACTAAACATACTGGGTGTGCACACAGGCAGGCTCAGGTCTTGCCACACAAGCTCTCCCTATCTACAGTAGGCATAGATTATTGTATCATAATATATTTGTCCTTATCTTAAATCATAAACCTGCACTTCAACTGTGGGATTTGACAGAACTCTTCCCTAAGAATGGCTATTTGTCTCCAATTACTATAAACATCTCCCAGGATGTCTAGCTTGGATATGACCATCATTCTTGTGAATCTCTTCTATAAGCAGAAAAAGGCTAAAACCAAAATAAAGGAGTACTGGCATCATTTAGACATAGCAAGTTTTAGATTGGCCATTTCATAATATCTCTTAGTCTTTACTAACAAAATCCCTCACAAGAGACCAGGGGGGAAGTCTGGACAAGGGATAATGGTTTTAAACTAAAAGAGGGTTCATTCAGACTAGGTATAAGAAAAACAAAATTATGCTGGTGAAACACTGGAGTAGGTTGCCCGGAGAGGTGATAGATGTCTGATCCCTGGAAACATTCAAGGTCAGGTTGGACAAGGCTCTGAGCAACTTGATCTAGTTGAAGATGACCCTGCTCACTGCAGGAAGGTTAGACTAGATGAACTTTAAAGATCCATTCCAACCCCAAACATTCTATGATTCTATGATTCTAAGATGTACTTAGTGAAGGAGGATCAGGTAAGGGAATACTTAAGCAAACTGCACATATACAAGTCCATGGGCCCTCATGGGATGCATACATTACTACTGAGAGAGCTGGCTGATGTCATTGTGAAGCCATTCTTGATAACCTTTGAACAGTCATAGAATCATAGAAACCTGAGAACTGAAGGAAGGCAAATGTCACTTCTGTCTTCAAAAGGGGTAAAAAGGAATATCCAGGAAGCCACAGTCCAGTCAGCCTCACCTTGAACCCCAGGAAGGTAATTGAACCACTCATCCTGGAAACCATTCTCAGGCATGTGAATGACAGAAAGGTGGTCAGAAGCAGCCAACATGGCTTCAGCAAGGGGAAGTCAAGCTTGACCAACCTGATAAACTTCTATGACTGGCCTGGTAGATGAGGAGAGAGCAGTGGATAGTGTTAATATGGACTTCAGTATGGCCTTTGGCACTCTCTGCCATTAGGTCCCCATAGACAAACTGTTGATGTATGAGTTGGATGAGTAGACAATTAGTTGGACTGAAAACTGGCTGGGCAGCTGGGTCCACAGGGTGGTGGTCATTTGTATGATGTCTAGTTCAAGGTCAGTAGCTAGTGGTGTACCACAGGGATATTGATCCAATCCTGTTCAGCATCTTCTTTAATGATTTGGATGATGAGGCAGAATGTACCCACAACAAGTTTGCTAATGACATCAAACTGGGAGCAGCGCCTGACACATCCTAGGGTCATGCTGCCATCCAGAGGGACCTTGACAGGCTGGAGAAATGGGCTGATGGGAACATCATGAAGTTTAACAAAGAGAAATGTAAAGTCCTGTACCTGGACAAGAACAACCCCATATGCCAATATATTCTGGGAGCCGCTCAGCTGGAAAGTAGCTTCACAGAAAAGAACCTGGGGGTCCTGGGTAACACTGAGTTGAACAGGAGTCAGCAAGGTCCCCTTGTGGAAAAAAAGGCTAATGGTATCCTGGGCTACATTAAATAAAGTGTTGCTAGCAGGTCAAGGGAGGTGATCCTTCCCCTCTACTCAGCACTGGTGAGACCTCATCTGGAGTGCTGGCCTCCTCAGTATGAGAAGCATAGACATACGGGAGAGAGTCCAGCAAAAGGCCACCAAGATGACTAAGGGGGCAGAGCACATGTCCTGTGAGGAAAGTCGGAGAAAGATGGGACTGTTCTGCCTAGAGAAGAAAAGGTTCAGGGGAGATCTTCTCAATGTATATAGATACCTGCAGAGAGGGTGAAAAGAGGATGTAGCCAGGCTTTCTTCAGTGGTTCACAGTGACAAGACTAGAGGCAATGGGCAGAAACTGAACCACAAGAGGTTCTATCTGAATATCAGGCAACACTTTTTCACTGTAAGGGTGACTGAGCACTGTTACAGGTTGCTCAGGGAGGCTGTGGAGTCTCTTTTATTGGAAACATTCAAGAGTTGTCTGGATGTGATTCTGGACAGCCTGGTTCAGGTGTCCTTGGCCAAGCAGGGGTTGGACCAGATGGCTTTCAGAGGTCCTTTACAACATCAACTTTTCAGTGATTCTGTGATTTACTAGAGTTTGTTGAATATTATGTACTTCATGCTATCTTGAATTCCTACAAAGGTAGGAATAAAAAAGTATTCAGACATTTGAGATAGGTTATCCCAAAGAAACAGCACATTGAAAATCAGCATGTTTGTGATTAATCTTCTAGTTTTCTTTTATACCTGTACTAGAAATTTACCAACAATTCTGATCAATGAGTGATGTTGGTCTTAAAAGTAATCTAGCAACCAAAATTAGTTGCTATATAGAGTATCTCAGTTAATAAACAGTATCAGCCCCTTTGAAGGAAGCAATATGTTTCTAAACTGTTAGTAAACCCAAAGTTTAGCTTGTGGCGTAAATGATGGAATCTTAGAGACTTTATAGTTACAGCTTTGATTTAACAAGCCTTATGTTCACTTTCAACCTACAGCACATGGGACTGTAGCATCTTCAAGGGAAGGCTAACAGGGAGATTTAGGTATTCACTAGTAACTTTTGGAGAAAACTTTTGAACTCCGAGGAGGACAGAATAGGATGATTTAATGGTCACTCTTTTTTAAGCTCTCTCTATATATATGACTCAAGGTTTTGTGACTTCCTGTAATGTGCTATGTTGATTTTTGTATGCACAAAAACTGTCACATAAAAGAGATCTATTTGGACAACTGTGAATGAGCTTTGGTTTATTTTAGGCAGTGGTAAACTGTAAATAATGCTAATGAATTTTGGAATTGAAATGAGGTTGATTAAAGCTATTTTCTTCATTTGTTATTAATTACAATGTAACAATGTATTAAATATGTACAGGTATATACCCATGAGAAAATGGAATATTTATCAGTGGGCGGTGGTTTGAAAAATTGCCAGGTGACTTTGCCTTTGGAGCATAAAGTTGAGTATTTCATACCGATGGAAATCTATCAAAGGAAAAAAAAATACAGGAAAGAATTCACACAAAATTTCCTCTTTTATATAATCCCATCTTCCTCGCAGCTGGTGAAAACATTCACAAATAGACAACTGCAATTCTATTATATGCCAAGATGGTGTAAGTTACCTCTCCAAATGTGTGAAGTCATCAAGAGGAATGTCACACCTCGCACTGAGGTTTAGAATGTGTTAGAGATACATTTAGAGTTACTTTCAGTAGTACCAGAGTTGTTATAATCTGGAAAAAAGTAACTCCAGTGCTACCATTGCTTCCACATTGTTTAAGATTAATTTTATACATATTCAGAGAAGAATTTTGGTAGTCCTGGTCAAGATGGCAAGCCATCGAAGATTATGTGATGAACCACTATCTAAAAGTGTTACATCATATATTAATACGGGTGACAGCTATTTACAGCAAATAAAAAATGCAGGAAAAAAAGATGAAACTCTCAGACATCTCTTTTGCTAGTACACAACAAGATTTCAAGGTACTAACACAAATACCTGAGGTGTAAAATAAGTAATAGTGTCTCAGCAATACGTGTATACTCAAAGCAAGCTACAAGCTTTCATCTTCTAAGACCTTACTGCACAATTCACAGTTTTATGTACTGCCAAGTGCTTGTTGTGCAGGTAAATTTTCTGCCATTTCTCTTGGAGCTAAGATTTCAAGTGAGCTTCACCAAGAGATGATTTTGTAACATTGTCTAGCTTATTTTTTTCTTTCACTATTATAAATTGATTAGGATAAATTATTATGTATTTTTACATCACCAACAATGAGGCTAGCACATGATATTTAAATATGATCCCCACTTAGGAGGTCTTTATTTGTAAATATTCATAGAATCATAGTATCAGAATGGTAGGGGTTGGAAGGGACCTCTGGAGATCAAGTTATCTATTAAGTAGGTTTAGAAGAGAACAAATGATAACAGGGAAGGATTAGGATGAAAGAACATCATTTAAATTAAACTAAAATTTAGCAAAACTACAAGTGCAACATTTTATTGATAAGTTTTCCATTTAAGTTTTTAATAAGGGTGAAATGATTGTATTTACAGTAAATATCTCTATGAAACATAATTTGACTACTTTGTATGGCTTTCTTTTTACATATCTTTAAACATACTAACAGGTATCTAAGTGAGCTACTTACTTTAGGCACCTCCAACATAGTTACTTCGTGAAAGTGATTAATCTGACCTATCATGGATATCTAATTAAGCATGAGAGGAATTATTCTCTGGGGATGTCTACATCTTTCTCTAAAGGGACTCTTGGCTATTTAGCTCACATACTAACATCTATCTTTGAGGTACTTAAGGACAGGATAATAAATCCAGCAGACTGCTTTCTGAATATTTGATCCGTGAACAGGAATTTATAAACCAAATATTTTTCAACAATAGCTTTTAACAGCTACTGTCCATTTCTTTGCTACCCATCTCTTCATAACTATTTTATTTCTTTTTGTCTCATTTTTTCATTTTGTGTAAGTTTTTATGATTATCCCAAAATATTTCATCACTTGGTATTTATATTCAAGAAGTATTTTCAGAGATGTATTCTGTTTAAGTATTGTTTGCTTCCCATGAAAAAGTAATCCCACCAATTTTTTAGTTGTTTGCATGTGTGGCTTTCCTCAGCTTTATTTCAGTAGCTGTGGCATTTCAGTAGCCAAAACGTAGAAATGCACATAATATTCTTGTAGTGCTTCCATAGCGCTCATAGAGATTATGACATGCCTTTCCTGTATGTGCAGCCTAAGCTTGTGCAGTCTTTTTGTGCCTTCCTATTGTATCGAAAGCTCAATTTCTAATTTGCTGTCTGCTATCCATCATCCCTAGATCTTTTTTTCAGCATTACAGCTTTCCAAAGCTTTCCATCCCTTTGAATTGCATTTGAGAATATTTTCTTCAAGATGTATTATCTTACATTCTGAGCCACATTTCATTATTTCTTGGGTATTTCTAACTTCCCTGCATATTTCAGCTGTATTATCTTGTTTCTTTCAGTCTTGCAATCCCTATGTATGACCATGCACTTTGAAATCAGCAGATAAATTTAACCAGAAGTATAAAAATGTCTTTTATTACACCTTGTTGTGGTAATAAATTTAATGCACCATATTGCAAGCTCATGGTGCAAAGATATCCATATCTATGGACTGAGTTGCTGTTTTGTCTATTTACATAGGTTCAGGTGTATGACTTTCATTGTCTTTGATCTAGTATGATTAATATAGATATATGACTTAGATGCCAGAACATCTACATTCTAGGACCTTAACTCTGATGAATGTAAGTGTGGCCCAAATTACTTCTTCTAAAATAAGTATCAATGGGAAAAGAACACCTGAATGCTTCCAAAGTATTACAGGTCAAATTCTAAAAAGTATTGTTGGGGTTGTTTGTTTTTTGATTGTTTGTTTTGTCATTAATATCCTTGAATTCTTCAGTCAATGGCACTATTTTGACTCTACAGATGACATTGGTAAGACCTTTAGGGTTATTTTGACTTTCTGTGTTACCTTTAAAAAAATTTACTTTTTACTATTGCCTGTGATCAACAAAATAAGTCTCTTGTCTAACTGTACTACGAACAAAATAGCTGGGAAGGTTTTATGATGAGCTACATCAGAATACATACTGATTTCCAGCAATTGTAAAAAAAAAAAAAAATTACTAAGAATAAGAAAGAAAACAAATTTCCTTCTCAAATACAGAGTTTATTTGTTTGCCATGGTAAAAGTGTAATAAACATCCTTTTGCATCACATCTATTCCACATTGATCCTCACATTTCATAATAGTTAAGGGCTCCAGGTAAATGTTGGGATTTGAGTAGGTTTGAAGTTTAACGAATTCCTGCTGAGATTGGAAAAATGAAGAATGTATCTTGAAGGCAAGGGAAATATACATCTCGCATATATCCTGGTGAGCACAGAGAATAAATGATTTCTCTAGTTTAAAAAGTGACGGCATCGCATCGAGATAAAAATGATTACTTTGATAACCAACCCCCCAAACATTTAAGGTTTGCCATGTCAAGTATTTGGAGGCATGCAGAGTTCCCACCTTTTATGTTTGCAAAATACTATGAAGAGATAATCTCCAGAGAAAGGAGAAAACATCTACATCTTCAAGATGCCTGAAAAGAGCTGTGTGTATTCTATATCTTGTTAATAATGAAAATCTGAGAACAAATGTACTCTGACTGCAGAAGAGTGTGGAAAAGCACAGATGTAACCTCTGAAATCAAACAAGGAGACAAAAAAAGAGTTCTCTTTAACTTAGTAATTTATTGTGGCATAGCATTGAGCTGGGATTTGCACCAGCATTCATGGTATTTAAAATTCTGGATATTTCCCATCAAACTCCTCATGTTGATGAGAGTAAAAAATGCTGGTGAACAGTCAGAACTTTAAACAAGCAAGATGTTCTTCATTCCATTTAATTCCTTTAAGCTGATCTGGGCTCTGTCCATATCAAGTGATGATGATATATCCTTTACCCTATATTCACTTATTCAAAAGGATTAGCAAAAGTCAATGCATTTATAAAAATCTTCTTCTAAGACAAGCATTCAGAGTTTAAATGTATGTTTGTTTCATTTTAATTGTTTTAATTTTTCCACTTGTCCTTGTGATCCTAGTGTTTTGCTTTCTCTGAGAAAGTCAGGCTCTTGATATTTGAGTACATAACTTACGAGTTCTCAATTCCTCTGCTGTATTTAATGTCAAAGCAAGAAAAATTCTCATTACATCTCATAAGCTGTTTCAGCTGTTTGAAAAATCTAGTATTTTCTCTAGATTCTATGTTGTCTGACTTACCATTGGGATCTGCCACTGCCACTTCAACATCAGTGGAAGATATCTCCGTCTGCCCTTGCAGATGGCCTGGCATATGCTTGGATTTTGTTACTCTGACCATCAGTGGCAGTACCCCAACAAGTTAAATTTGGTGTGGATTTATCATAAAAAAACAGAGTCAGTTACGAATTTCATCAACACTCTGGCATTAAAATACTGAACATGCATCTCTTAGTAACCGTATAAATACCGAACAGAAGGAGTGACAATGTGTAATCCTATGGGATATGCACTGAGAAATCTCCCTTAGAGGTTTCACATGTATTCAGGGAAAGGATTACCCATATCACAGTTAATAGAGAGTACTGATCTAGCACAGGTTTGTGTCAGCAAGTGGGTGGCAACAGCTACTGCTAAACTACTCAAATTCCATAGATGCATGGCTGAAGAAACCAGTTAGCATTCATAATGCCAAGTGACAGAAGCTTCTTCTACAATATGTTTTATATGCTTATGTGGTCAAAGTACATGGAGAGAGACACACACAGTGTATATTTCATCAATTAAGGATAAATATTTTGTAGGTTTAAAGAAATAGTATGAAAAAGCAAAAGGACAGAGAAGAAAGAAAGAGAAGCAAACAATAAAGAGTCAAGTACCTTTGTGTGTTCGAAAGATAAAACAATGGCATTGATATCAGAGAATCAATTCTGCTATTTTAAAGCACATTGATTCAGCCAGGGAAGTTATGGCAAAGATCCAAGCAGACAAGAAAAGTGACTGAGGTGCTGTATTTCTCTTCTGGCTAGAGCCTATACGGAAATATTTATTTTTTATTTTTTTTTTGGCTGGAGGAATTCTGAGGCTTTAGCAATAATAGCAGCAGCAAGAAAGACTGAGTGATCTGAAGTAATAAGTTAAGCCTGAAACCTTGCAGTTAATTCAGAGCATTTTTATCAATTATTAGCCTATAATTAGCTGGTATAGTAGTGATGTTTTAAAACTATGCAGGACTAACTCTTAAACAATGCACTCATCCTTTTTCAACACATTTTCTTTACCTAACAGCCATTGGAGAGGCTTTCTATGATACATTGAATTTAAGCCATTTGTTTTTACTAATTTCTTAAATATTTACAGCATGATCTGCCAGATTCTTCCCTTCAGATACAGTTATGGAGCTTTCAATGCTTTGTATGGTATTCAAATATATAGTAACAATAAAGTGAGTGCATGTATTAACAGTTGCTAAAGACATATGGCATTTTTAAAGATGGTGCAAATATTTACACACATGTGGATGTATGTATGTAGCTCTACTTCTTCACTGGACAGAAGTCATTGTTTTTGTTGTACAGATCTTATGGAAAAAGACAAACAGGCAGTATACAGTAAACTCAAGTGAACAGCAGAAAATGAAAGAATTCTCCTGTCTTTTCTTTTTAAAAGCATATGCATTTCTAAACAAAACCAAGACCTACTTTGATAGATTAAAAAATTTATATAAGACAGCAGGTTGCAAAGATCCACAATACCAGAAAAACCTTAATGCAGAACTCATCTGCAAGTTGAAGTAGTGCTTATGAATACATAGATTATAGTAGTAAAACCATAGGTTATATTAGTAAAACGATTTAAAAAAAAGACCATAGTTACTGGGTTGTTATTATTAATAGTGGCAATCATATTTATGTTAAACTCTTTACTAATATCTATTTCAATTACTTTTTTCACTATTGAGATTATTTGTTCATCTTCCTTTTGATGTAGCACTGGGACAGTGAGTCATGCATAAAGTTGAATAAACCTTGCTAATTTACTGTCAGTTCAAGAGGCTATTGATTCTACCCATTGTAGATATTTGGCTCAAATTTGAAATAAACTCATTTGTAAAACTGAAAAGCATGTCATTTATTAAAAAATAATATTAAGATTTCCTCTAAGCAAAACAATATTTGGTTTAAATGAACAACTACTTCATGAGCCAAGACAGACTAATCTTGGACTATATAGTCTTAAACTATATTTCAAATAAAAAGCATAGTATTTTCAATGGTCTGAAATTATAATCTAAACTCAGACAGTTTCTTTAGCCTTTGACATCATCCATGACACCAGCTGTGACATGATTAGATGTGACTATCATTTTCTGGATGTACTCAGACCTCCCAGTGCAGACGTGATATACAATATTGCAGTTATGATATAGTTTTTCAGTCCTAGTTGGGATTGCCAATACAGGGCCCATAGGTGCAAATGATGTAACAAAAAGGGGAATCTTAATTATAAACACAAGAGATACATTGGTCTTTTTAACACAGAAAACCAGATTAGAAACTATATTCTAGCGTTAACCTTTCTGTTACCTGCATCAAATAAGAGAAGTCCTGGAGACATCAGCTCCAAGAGAGGGAAGTAAAAAATAAGAAAAGACCTATTTTCAACTGACACTTTAAAATGCTGTTTCATCAAGCAAAAGTTTTTACATTAATGCTTTCTTTGACAAAAAATTCTTTATTTATAGGAAAAATGCATTAAGTCATTTTGTAAGATGATTTGAATGGAAAAATGACAAATGCATGTAAATTGGTATTTTCTAACTAAGGTTGCAGTGAAAGCTTTCCTAAGTGCTCATTCTAAATTACTTTTATTGGGTTTAAAAGGAAAATAAATAACTTGTCTTATGTCTACTGTTTTACTTTTACTGTTACTTTTAATTTTTCTTTGACAATTTGCAGCCATTGACAATATCCAGTACCTCATTGAAAGAAAAAGTGAGCCCCGTATTGCCACCTTTTTTTTTTTTTTTTTAACGTTTTATTGAATGTAAGAAAACAGTGCAAATATCATCATGTGCTTTTTCTCTTTTTTTTTTTTTTAAGCTTGATGTTATGGAATCTTTTCTTCATTCATATGGAAGAACTCATACTCCTGAAACTGGTTCTAGAAACTTTCTTTGGAAAAGTAGTCAACAATATCTTTTGCAGTATATTTTATGTGAGGTATTGTTTTCTCAGTTGTCTCCAGAAATTCCAGATAATGTCTAAAATTCAAAATCTTTTATGAATTCTATTCATTAATCTACTTATAGGGTATGCAGCTGAAGGCAGGAATTTTTTATTTTTTTTTTTCCCTTATTTGGCACTCATTTATTTGTTCTTACATACACACTCTTCTATAAAACCATTCTCATAATGGCCTAGATAGAGTAGATTGACATTTAGAAATACCAAATCATTTGGATTATATATATAAAAAAAAAAAAAATTAAAAAAAAAATTCTGCTTCAGTAGTATTTTCCTCTTCTATTATCATAATTACTGAGAAGAAAACACTTTTGTTGCTTTTTGCTTCTATATCATAACTGTATATTTGGTCTTTTATTCCCATATGCTTTTATTTTCTGGTATTTTTATCTTTTGAAGGTTGAGAAAGACAGTGTCCTTGAGACAAATAATAGCCTTTGCTCCTTTAACATCTGTTGTTATACTGCATCTCTTCTAGGCAGAGACGTCTAGGTTTCTTGTCTTAAATGTAAGTAGGGGAAACCCTCTAAACAAGACTGGTTTTGTACAAAGCTTCCATTTGAAAGATATATTGACATGTAGGAAGAATTGCTTCTTGCTCCTTTAGCTCCAGATAACAGAACTAGTTCAGATGGACAGGTTATCAGTTACAAGGTCCCTTCACACTTGAGAGACTAGTTCTTATTTTCAGCTGTGAATAAGTGCCATGATGTCTCCAGTTCTTATGTTGTAGAAACAGTTATGGAATGTGCATACAGAATGTGAAATTCTCCAAACCATCTTTCTACAAAGGGTTTCTTTTTTGCTGTAAAATAATGAAAAATAAAGGCATCTGGAGACATATCATCACTTACTGAATATAGTTAGTGATGATGTTCATTTCAGTAAGAGCAGAACTAGACCTTTAATAGTCAGTACCAAAATGTTTACATAATGACCACCTTTATGAAAAATTTGCTTCAAGTTAGGCATCTGCACTTACCTTTATATGACTTATTTTTGAATCTTTTATAGCCAGATTATCATTTCATAAACCCATGCATGATACAATATTCTATTTCCAAATTAGTGTTTCAAAGAACCCATTTCTTCCCAGTTTCTAAGAAGCACGGAAATAGCACATTGAATACACTCTGAAAAAAAAACTTTTGAAGAAATGTTATTTTTTGTGTAGTCTATCAGTCCTCAGAGTGCTGTAAAGATATTCACGCTGAGATAAATAATCTCTGTTACATTTTCTAGCCTGTATAAATTTCAAAGTACAAAATCCCCACACTCCCTTTACCTTCAGAAAATCAAGAACTCTTAGTCAAAACAGCTGTATGTTTCAAATAAGAGAATTAACATGTCTGGCACCTGCTCTCTGAAGCAGGCAGATTAACATAGGTAGGCTAAATAGTCATCCCCATGATATTGGGCCCTTGCTGCTCCTAGTGTTATTTCACAGGTGTAAGCAAGCATCTTCTTTTTGCTAAGTGTTTATACCTGTTCTCTACTTTTGACAACATCCAAGCTGTGCTTGTGAAATGACAGGGACACAGAGTGAGCTGCAAATGTATATTATTGCTGGATTACTTTATGCTGAAATACTAGTAATTATAGTTACTAGGAGGCTGCTGTGCACTATTTCTTGGGAGCTGTAGATTGCAGAAAGAGAGATACTAACTAAAATGGAAATTTATTCTTGTGAAAAGACATAGAATACTTCAAAAAATTCTTTTCAGAGAAAGGATTTTTAGTCAAGCAAACATCTCAATAAGCAATAAGTTCATGTTTTCTTAACAAAGACACAGACAATGGGGCTTCTTTTTTGTAGCTTTCCCTTTCTTTGCTTCAAGTTTCACCTGAAAAACATAATAATAAAAGGATTTGCAGCTTTTCCATCAATTATACAATATTATAAAATGAACAACATTTTATTTTCTTACAATTACAGAGTTTGGAATTCTGAAGAAGAAGTGGATAAGAAAAACATAGTTAACATTTTGAAACCATTTGAGAGTAATGAAGAATATATTTTTTCTTTCTTTGGGTGTCACTAAGCAACACTTTCAGAATAAAGAGAATAGTTATCTGAATTGCTAACAATCAAGCAGACTTGCTCAGGATATTTTATGATTACTTTCAGTCATTACCACACTTATTTACTTTCTCTTGCTGAGTTTGTTAGGATTGCACTTCTACCTATATATTTATATACCTGCATTTACATATACTATTGTGAATAATAGTTTTGGTTTTAAAAAAAAAAGAATTTTAAAAAGGAAAAATTTTTCTTACTTGACTACTTCTGAAAGTATAAACTTGCAAATGAACCAGTGGAAAGCTCCCCTCTCTTTCCCTGTGTCCCTTCTGCCACATTTTCAGATGTCTTTCATGTCCGCTTTTGAAAGAAAATCTGCCAGGAAGCAAGATACATATCCATGGACATTTTACAAAACTGCAGGAAATGTGACTGGCAGGTGTGATACCCTTTATCCGTGGCTCAGGAGCTCAGTAAGTCTATGTACAGTTCTCCATGTAACTGGAGAGCAAATCGAAGATTGGTATTTTACATGAGATAACTCAATATACACTTTGCCAGAACAAATGAGTCATAGGTTTCAGTGAGGAAGAAGCGTGATGTGGTGGATCCTGATCCCTGATTGAATGAATCGGGGGAACAAATGAGTAAAATGTCACTATCATACAAAGAGGTGAAGTAATGTCTGAGTTTAAGGATCATATACAAGATAACATTTATACATACGCATTGAATCACGGAATCATAGAATGGTTTGTGTTGGAAGGGACCTTTAAAGGTCATCTCGTCCAACCTCCCTGGAATCAACAACGACATCTTCAATTAGATCAGGTTGCTCAGTGCCCCATCCAGCCTGACCTCGAATGTTTCCTGGGACAAGGCATCTACGACCTCTATATATTTTTTCATAGAAGTTCATCTGTCAGCTGAATGAAGAGAAAGATACAGAAAATAGTACAAAATCTGATAACTTGTAACAGTTTTATGTTGAGACTATCTAGGAAAACAAAGAACTAAGATGAAATTCAGGGCTTAACACAAATTCAGATACTATGTTTAAATCACTCATCATTACAGTTAAAAGAACAGGTGAAAAATGTAAAACTAAGGAGTACTTTGCTTATGCTTAACAGATTCTAAAATTTCACTGAATGAATAGCTTTTTATGATTCTTTTTCATTTATTTGCTCAGGTTTTTAAGAAAGACATTTCTTGTTAGGGAGAAAGTAGAAAAGCAAAATGCCCTGTTTCAGACTTCCCATGTAACTTGGCTTTGTACCTCAATTTCCTACTCATACGATGGAGTAAAAGAGGGAATGGACTTATTTTTTTCCTGAAGATATAGGTGAGAATTAATCTATTGAAATGTGTGAAGGTATCTTGATAAAAAAAAAATCATACATTACTATTTCATCCCTGAAAATTATAGTATGCAGACATAACGGAGTCATAAACCACTGGTTTTTACCTAGCTGCAAGAAGACTCAGGTCCCAGATGTTGAAAATTATAGACTAACACAGTGTTATTACAATTAAATATAATTAAAGAAAAAATAAATCCCACAAAAACCAACCAACACAAAAAGACAAACAAACAAAAAAACCACCTCAAAAACATAAGCACTTGCGGTTTATTTCAGTCATTTGGCACTAAAAGGTCACTGGCAAAATTTTAAAAATGGAAAAGGAGAAAGGAAAAGAAGAAAAACCAAAAAAAGAGAAATCTTTAGTCAACCAATTACTCTGAGTGATTTAGTCATGCTGAAAAAAAATGAACTTATTGAAGAAATTGCTATCTATTTTCTATAGTACAGAAATATACATTATGGTGGATACTGGAACTTTACGGATCTGGAAGTAAAGAGAACATACACTAAAATAATTGTCTTCAGCTTTCTGTTGAAATATTGTTTGAGCAGTATGCCTGTAAGAATACAAATAACAGTTATTTAAAGTGAGTATCTTCTAACAATTCAAATTTACATTCATATCAGAATTACTTTTTTTAAAGTTGAGAAATCTTCATATATATAAGGCTTTGTTTCCCCAGTCTTTCATATGGAACCTTTGTGCTGCCAGATCAATCACAAACACACAGTTAATCTTCATCTGACATCAGAACATAATCATCTTTTTGTTCATCAGCACAACATATTATCCCTCACAGATATGATGTCTATGTACTGTGGGGAGGCAAAAAATAATTACACTGAACCTAGCCTGGCCTAAAGACAGGTTCTCCAAAACAAATCAGCTTTTTGGTTTTTTTTGTTGGTTTTTTTTTAACACAGATATAAAACTTCTCAGTGAGTAAAACAGTGGTTTCTGTTATGTCATCAAATCATTTTAGTGTGCTTTACTTCTTATGCTGCAATTCTGAATCATGACATCCACATGATCCAGTATGGCAACTTCTGTAAATACTCCTCTTTATGCATCATATTATGCATCATATACATATATATATATCATACTATATATGCATATATAAACCATATGCATATTTATGCATCATAATATCTTTATGCATCAAAGCATCATTTTAGCTTATTTACTAAATATTCACATTTTCAGGGCACTGAGGATTCTAAGAAACCTTGCTGGCTGTGAGTGGCCTGGCATGGGATTCCCATCCACAGATTGACCCTGGGCCCAGGAACAATTTTCACATCCAGTACTAAGACACATTGTAGGTCTACCTGCCTTCTGACCCCTTTTTCTCCTGATCCAACCTCCATGGGCTCACATGGTCATGTTGGCTCTCCTTGCCATGTTGGGGATTTGGGATGAACTCTGTTACCAGCCCATGGCTCCATCCCCTGTGCTCAGACCCTGTAAAAATTTGCCCTGTTGGTGAGTGCACTGCCCATACTGGTCTCACTTTTGGCTCCCGATCTCACCTTCCTTTAGCAAGCAGTCAGCCCGCACTGTTCCCTGATGTAAATACATTTTTTACTTCAATGATTATTGTATACCTTTTCTTTTCCAGGTTATAGGTGACAGAGTTTTGTAAAGGAGGAATTTTTTTGTACAGCACTGCTTTTTTCAGATATTGTGAACATCGGGGTATTGGATCTGGTACAGAGACAATAACACTATGATCTTTCTTATTTTAAAAAATGCCAAGTTAAATGTTGTTCCATCTTACTCTGTACCAGCAAAGCTTTTTGGTTTGCTCATTTTTGTTTCCCAGTATAAAAGCATTCCTTAATTTCCACTGCCACAGGCAAAAAAGGAGCAAGTTTTGGCTTTAACAGATAAATGACAAATGAGTCTCTGAACGAGAATACTTTCTAGTGAATGAAAGAGATTAAAACTTTATCCTAGAAAATAATGCACTTCTACTATAACCAGGGAAAAAAAATAACCTTTAGAGAGTATATAGAATGCTGGAACATATAAAGACATACAAATATGTACATGCATATGCATTTCATTGTATAACACCAATGCATTTAAAGGAACTGGATATTTTTAACCATAAAAAATGTTGATTTTCTTGAGTATAAATCTTTATTATAGATATTGATAACTAGTGCAAATGCCTCACATACTTCTAGGTCATTATAATATTTCTAATTTAAGGGCATTAGAAAGTAAGAAGCTAAATCAAATAGGCTTAATAATTTGCATCATGCTAGTACACTTTCAGAAATATGCTGTTAAATATTAATGAATTTCATTCTCCTGAGATAAAGTTTAGATCTGTGTAATTTTTATGAGTTTGTGTATATGCTTATACTTTCATAAATACCTATGTGTACCATATTAAACCAAAACAAAACAGAACAAAACAAAACATCAACCAACTACTGAACAAAACAACTCCTAAAAAACCCAAAGCAACAATATAATTGATTCCATCCTCCTATTAATTTCCTACTGTAATATATTCGGTCTAATCTTGACCTTACTATCTAAAAGATTTGATTATAATTCTGTCACAGACTTTTAACTCCACTTACTTAAGGAGTTAGAAAGAGGTTGACAAACTCATACCTTCCCATGTTCTAGTCTACTTCCTTACTGAACATTATAAAGTGGTACTTGAATTTGCATTATATTGCACTGATAAAGTAACAGTAGTATTTGGACATAGACATGCTGAACTTCTTTGCAATTCACTGTCAAAATCAAAGAGCAAAACTCTCTGAAAGAAAAGCTGGATAACAGCTTTGCAACTTGGAGTTGTCACAGATTTAGCTTAGTTGGGCCCACCTTGATTTAACCAAGCAAGGCCCTAGTTAAATAGGACATTCTGTTAAATACATTGCTTTCCTTAACATCCTTAGAGATACTCTGTAAGACCAGCTATAAACTTTTCAGTTTCATAAATATTAACTTAATCTTGAGTCTTCTCTCTGTTTTCTTCCAGATTTAAGATGACTATTTGGGGAGAAGTTTCAAAGCTGAATGCTAATGCCATCATTTAGAATTTTTATGTCTGATTCAGGACATTTGAAAGGAACATAAAACCAGAGACCTGGAAAAGAACTCATAAATATTTGAATCCAATCCTTTGTTATTGAAAGCACCTAAGTTATACATTCTCTTCTAGAGATTTTCTGTCTTGATTGATTCCAAATGGCTTTGAATAACAGAAACCACGGGCACAATACAAGGTAAAAGGATAGAATCTAAAACACGACATGTGGAGGAGCATCTTTTACATGTACTAGGTAGGTCGAAGAATAGCTCTGAGAATATACTAAAATAAACTACACAGAAGCCACACACATTGAAGTAAGGTTTGATTGTTCTTTGATAAATCAAAGGTTATGTATTACTTATTTTTTCTACATTCACCTTGTACTTAAATCTTAATGCTGAAGATGGTAACAGAAACATTCATTTTCAACTATTGTAAACTATTTTTCACAATTATCTGTATTTAGTTAGCTTGATATACTTTAATCAAGAAGTCATATAAAATACATATATACTATTTTTTATTTTGACTCAGCTCTAGTCTGAAATCTTTAGCTCAATGAAACCAAAAAGCAGTTCTGCTAATTGGAAAATCCAATTGCTAACTTATTTAAGATATTTTACTTTGTCAAAATGATAAGAGAGTGGTATTTATCAGATACGGTATTTTAGCAGAAATACATGTATGCTTTTTCAGTCACATGGGGAAGCTTTATCAAACATGTAGAAAGTGTTTCCGGATAATTCTAGAGGGAATGCAATCATGGTAGGTAATGTGTGCAGAAGATTACAAAGAAAAGAGAATAAAAAGGAATGGTGTAACTGAGAGTCTGTAGAAGTAATGAACTTCTCACTTCCACATCTAGAACTGAGTACAAAATGATATCAAACTGGTTTAGTCAATAAAAGGATGTAAATACTAGGCTAAGGTTAGTTGTAATCTGCTTAGAAGTAGGTAAAAAAAATCAAAATTTTCAGTAATGCAGCTTTATTCTAGAAATAATAAAAGAAGTGCTTTCCCCTGGAGTAGTGTTCTTTTGGCATTCTTCTTGAACTTGTGTTCATGCTGAGATTCTTGCTTGCAAGTATAAAAAAGGCTATCACTTCTTCATATCATCTGAAGCTAGGATGAATTTTAGTTCTAATAGTGGCCACCTATTTAACATTATCTAACTATTTAATGAAATGTTAACATATTACACCTCAGAATTTTCTTACAAAACTTACTTCTTCAGCTTTCAGTTTCTTTTGCCTTTTCCATTTGATATCTAATAATTGCTGTATTTTCTGATTCATGTTTTCAGTGAAGTTCTTGGAAAGTAATTTGGACACTTTTTTTTAAATCTTTTGGGTGCTTGTTTTTTTGTTTTTTTGTTTTGTTTTTAAAAACAGTATGTCATTCATTGAACACTTTTGGTTCTTACCCAGTTCTGGGAAGTAATAGTTTCTCTCCTTCACAAACACCAGAATATGAAGAAAAAAAAAAAAA